>PVKP010019817.1:0-41776 GCA_004027715.1 Plecturocebus donacophilus | reverse complement strand
TGACTGCGTACTCAGATGTGCCATGACTGCGTACTCGGATGTGCCATGACTGCGTACTCAGATGTGCCATGACTGCGTACTCGGATGTGCCATGACTGCGTACTCAGATGTGTCATGACTGTGTACTCAGATGTGCCATGACTGCGTACTCGGATGTGCCATGACTGTGTACTCGGATGTGCCATGTTCTTGTTTTCTTCTCCCTGGAACACAGCATCTGCATTAGGTATGGAGGGGCCATCACTGCCAGAATGCTCCCCACCTGCTCACCTTGCCAGGCTCTGGTGGATGTGGGCCATCCCTTCACAACCCCTAGATCATACAGTTCCCACCTCTGGGCTGCCACCTGTTCCAAGGCCTTTGGCCTAGAGAGTACAGGGCTTCAGTGACCCCGGGGCCGGAGCGGAGGTGTGTGCACATAGCTGTGTTGTGCCTCAGGGTTGTCTGCCCCACTATGGGGTCCTAGACTCCCTGGTCCCTGTTTGCCCATCTGCCATCTCAAGGTCATAGGCAGCTGGTATTTATAATGAGCATAAAGTATAATACGTTCATGACAAATATCAGCTCTCTCAAGACTGGCAGCGAGGGGCCACTGCCTCCTTGCCTGCCTACCACCCCGAGCCAGGCTCTTCACGATTTCAGATGTCAGGTATTTCAGATTTTCAGCATAAGTGCCTCTCTGTAATAATTTTCGTGCTACTATAGAATTCCACACACACACAAGCCACTGACATAGCAAGCATCCCCCTAGCATATTGCCATCTGCTAATTAATGAATACTTCCTGTGGATATTCAGATTTGTATTAAGAGAAGCCCCGGTTATGGAAATCGCACACAGAGAAAAGTCTCTGTGGACACACACTTCACCATTAAGATGCTTTTCCATCTGGGCCTGGGGCGTGAGGGTGAGGAGAAGGTAAGCAGTTTTAACTTCATAACCCATTGCACAATGGGTTGTCATTCGATAAGACAGAACTCACATATTATCTAAGTATGTACTGGATACACACATAGATACACACATCTGTTTTATGTATATATCAATATGGCATAGCTGTTTCAAAAAAAAAGAATAATAGCATCACTCCAGTTTGTCCCACCATTAGAATTACATTATGGGACAGCATCTTGTCCCAGGAGCCCACATTTAGGCCTCCAGTGGGCCTTAAGGTTAGTGATGATGCGCTGTCTGGGCAACCCTTTCCCATCTACATGGGTAGACAGCTTCTCGGGCTTCCTAGTGAATCCTCCAAGGAAAAAGTGAGTGGCCAGGCTTTGGCTGCCTGCTGAGTAGCTTCTCCCGAGACAAATGCTCAGCCACAGGGAGGTCAGCTCCACCCAAGCCACAGCAATTTGGGGCCCCACTCCCAGCTGACATGGACTCCTGCCTTGAGCCCCTACAAGCAGGCTCTGAGTGTGTACTCTGTATGCAGGACGTTGGATTCCCCATGACCTGCCTGGGTTCAGAAGTATTCCTCCTTCCCCCGGAATCTCCTGAGACCCTATTCTCTGCGCCCACTCTCCAGTCTCCTGCTGGGACCTACTATGGGGGCTTGTGGCCACCACTGGCATTGTGAGTTTCAAGTCTGGCTTTCTCTCCTACTGTTTGTGGGCCTCTCACAAGCCAACGGACCCCTCTGAGCTACAGTCCTTTGTCCCAAAGCGCAAAAGGGAGACCATGCATCACCAGCCCCCACCTCATCCACCTACCTCTGCAGTAGCAACCGTCAAGCATTAGCTAAGCAAAGACTTTGTGCAGTGCCCCTAGGGAGGATGGTGGGGCTCCGAGGGCCTAGGAATCACAGATAATCACATTGATCTAGACCCCATTTTTCAAAGGACATCTCTGATCTGTTCTTCGGGAGGTTGTTGGTTTGTCCTCTGGGTGGGATGGCGCTGATCTGTCTCTGTCCACACCACTGATCTGCACCCCACTCTCACAGGGGACAATTGGAAAAGCCCAGTTTTTGTTCTTTCTCAAGGACAAAGTAAATGCAGACTAGGGCCTAGAGCTAGCCTGAAGTCCCAAAGGAGATGATAAATATCTGCAGAAGGAACCCATTAATAACAGAGTCAGTCAAAGTGCCCAGTGCTGGCTAGGCTGTGTTTTATGATCAAGCTGCTGTGAGGCAGGATGGCTTCTGAATTGATGAGGAGAGGCCCTGGGGGACCCCGAATTCAGAACTGAGTCCGGACTGTGTTGTCCGCTTGAGATGGGTGGCAGCCGTCATTTGGATCCACAGCAAAAGTCCGTCTGTTCATCTAACATTTACTGAGTTCCTTCTGTGCGGAAGATTAGGGATACAAAGGGCAGAGGCAAATAAGGAGAGAAGGCTGTGAGGATGGGGAATTTAATGTCAAGTAACTTCGAAGAGGCCCTGTGTTTCCATCAATTAATTTATTCACTCCTTCAACCCGAACTCCCTGAGTCTTTCTGGACCAGGCCTTGACTTTCCTTTCATTCTGCTCTACTTCTGTCTTTTCCCAAAGGACTTTTCATCTTCTAAAAGACAGATTTTTAAAAATGTGATTGCGTCTTTTAAAATGTTTCCGAATCCCTCTGCTGGAATGTAAGACCCCAGGAGGAAGGGACCTATATTAGATGCATTCACTGAGGTTTCTGAAGGACCTAGAAGGTGGTACATGGTAGATGTGAGTCAATATTTTCTGATAAATTAACTTTGCCTCTCCAAGGCTGAAACCATAGACATGACGGTCAGCGTACCTGGACCACTGGCTGGCATCTCATTTCTTACAAATGCTTCACTCCATCTTGGTCTGTTTGGCACTCAAGTTTGTCTTAAATTTGGCCCCTTGGATCTCGGGTTTCGGTGGGCTCCCCTCCGGGTACAGTTCACCCCCACAGCACTGCACCACAGCACCAGCATCTCAGCACTGCAAGTCTGGAATGGACACGCACAGGCTCTACCACACCAGTCTTTCTAAACCTCCCGTCTGACGCCTGGCCAGACCTCCCTCCAGGGCTTTTATCCCCAGAAAGAGAGAAGGGAAGGGGCAGGGAATTGAAGAGAACGGTGAGCTAAGGGGAGGGGCAAGGGGGGGCTTTGGGAGAGTCAGCCCCAGTCTGGGAGCAGGCATTGAAATATGGGCTAACAGAGGACAGTCGCGCGCCCCCCTTCACCTCCCATCCCCTTTCTCTGTAACGCACCCAGTCTCTGTCTTCAAAGGTATATAAAGCACAAAGCCATGTGTCTCCTATGTCGCCTGCCCCTTCCTTATTCATTCAATCGTGACTCTACACACTTGCTAATTGCCCACTGTGTGCTGAGCTCTGGGTGAAGGAAGGAGTTTTAGAAATGCAAGGTGTAGAATGCACTGTTCTAAACCTCAAGGTCTAGTAAGGGCGGCAGAACAGAGACCAACAGTTACATCATGGAGTGAGGCACTGCTACACCTGCGCTCAGGTGCAGGGGGGCTCAGAGGGGCACCTGGTCAGAATAGTGGGCCTGGGCAGGAGTCTGGAGGAGGTGGTGACTCAGCTAAGGCTGAGGAAATGAGAACAAAGCATTTGCCCACAGGCCATTCCTGATGGAGGAAAAGAAAGACCCCAGAGCTTAGTCTATTCTCAGAGCCTCACAGAGTATCTAAGAGGAAGCTTCCATGAGGCCATGGAGAAAGAGGGCACAAGACACAGCAGAAGGTGGATCATGAAGAAGACTGCACGCCTTCCTGTATTAGTCAGCTCCCCCCACATCGCAGAATGCCATAGCGGGCTGGGGCTTCAAAACGGGCATTTATTCTCTCACAATTCTGGAAGCTGGAAGTTCATGGTCAAGGGGAAAACAGTTTCTGAAGAACTTTCTCTTCCTGGCTCGTGGTTGGCTGCCTTCTGGCTATGTGCTCGCATGGCCTCTCCTTGTGTGTGCACAGAGGCGGGGGGAGCACTGGTGTCTCTCGCTCTTCTTATAAGGACACTAATGTCGGGCTAGGATCCCACTCTTATGCCCTCATTTAAATTACCTCCTAAAGACCCTATCTCCAAATACAGTCACACTGAGGGTTAGGGATTCAACCTGTGAATTCTGGAGGACACAAGTCAGTCCATAGCACTTACAAAGGAATTTGAATTTCAGCCTTGCAGGGTTTCAACAATTGGTGGCATATGATCAAATTCATGCCTTAGAAGGAGCACGGGGGTCCCAGATCAAGGAAGCTTCAGGAGGAGCCCATGCACCTAGTGTGCCTAGTCATCTGGCATCATCCTGTTCATAAGCAGGACAAGAGGGAGGACTACGCCGGTAGATTTTATTCTCATTTTATTTTGGTAGATTGGTGCAAAAGTAGTTGCTGTGCTTGCCATTAAAAGTACTTACAAGAACCACAGTTACTTTTACACCAACCTAATATCATGCTGAGCATGATTCATAAAGAACATGGTTCATTCGCCACCTTGAGAAATGAAAAGAAGATTGTGCTTGAGGGACTGCAGGCAGCTGCTCGCTCAGTACATGAGGCTCCTCTGCTGTTGCAGTGCAGAGTGATCCCAATCTCAGTGGCTTATACAAATGAGCCTCCGACTCCATTGCCATGCATGCATATATTATGCATTCTGCAAACTTTCAATTATTCAAGAAGTAAACGAATATTTCCTAAGGAAATCCCTAAAATTAATAAAACCTTGTATTTTGTGGACTGATTTATTATCATCATCCCTTTGAATCTAGTTTTTTTCCTTCATGCAGCTCAAAGAGTTCTATGAAAGGTTTTGCTTTCAGACTGCTATTCCAAAGTCCACCCTTGAGGTAGTTAGGATGAGAAAAGATGCAAATTAAATTGCAGCATGGGCCATTTGCCCAGGTGTTTCTACTAAAATTAAAAATTAAAAAATGTAAAACCAACCACAAGCTTACTTGAGTGTATCTCCTCACATGTACACATTCCCAGGATTACTAATTTAGCCCTCACAACAAGTTTGCAGGTTGCAGGTAGCCTGTACTTCTGTACCCAGTGAGATAGGTTCTTTGTTAAGTCGAGATTGACTCTGGGGGCCTGAAACTTAGAATTGATTGGTGTCCACTGATCAGTGATTCCATATGGTGACCTGGTATCTTGCTCCCTAAAATAAATCAATGCATTTTGTTAAATTTATATTTTCATATAATGTATAAATGATTACAACCATTTGTTTTCTTATTCTTTTTATCATTTACCATGTACTTTTAAAACCCCATGGTACAAGAGCGACTTGGGTGAAAGCTGGCTTCTTAGTAATGGGCTTATGAGTACATTCGGAAGAAATACACTCAGTATCATGAGGGAAGCTCAACAGTGATTTGTCCATCATTTGATGCAAAGAAATATTTGGTGCCTAGAGCATTTTGACTCAAACTAAGAGCTCCTCCTGTTCAGTTGTTAGGTTTTTACATGTTTGGGATATCACTGAGGGATGGGGTCCAGAAGACCAGCTCCAAGGCATTCATCCCAGTTTTGGGTGGAGGATGGGGAAAAAAATCTTCTCTTATGAAGGCAAGATCCCCTCACAGGAACATTTGCTGCCTTTTTTCTGTGCTGGCCCTACTGTTACAGATCACGGGTGGAGTCTGTAACAGATCATCCATCAAGAACAACAACAAGATGTTGTCTGTAACAAACCAACCTTGACCAGTTGTCATGGGCCTTCTGAAGGCCACCTAGATGGATGGGCATGTCCAGGGGCCCCAGGTGTGAGACACATGGGCAGTGTTACACAGCCATCATTCAAAACATTACCTGAACATGCCTGGACTTTTTAATGTTTTCCATGTGGGCTCACAAGACATGAGATGGAGTAAAAGATGTTATTAGTGGTTAAAAGCATGACCTCCTGGGCCAGTCTGCCCAGAGGCAAGTCCCTGCTGGGCCGCTTCCAAGTTGTGAGACCAGAAGCAATTTGTTCCAACTCCCTTTTTTTCAGTTCCTCATGGTAACACAGGGAACATGGTAGCACCTACGTCTTAGGGTTGCTTTGAGGATTCAAGGAGTTTACAACAATGCCGGGCACTAGTAAGTGCTGCACATGTTTGCGGTTCTTAAGATGAAAAAGGAGCATTGGGAAGACACTTGAGTGGGGCTTTTTTAAAGTATATATACATTTAAAAGATGAATGCTGAGAAGATGACAACGCATCAAATAATGAGAAAATAATGCCGTCTCTTTATTCATTTTTAATGTATAATTTATATAATTGTCATAAAGGTAAGAGAACAATCAAAGTAGAGAGAGCAAATGCATTTAGGATCAAGCAAATGAGGAAAAGAAAGGGAGGCTTGAGGGAACTGTCCATGATCTCTGTGAACTATTAAGAATCGTTCTGTTCTAAGCTGGGTGCAGTGGCTTACACATGTGATCCCAGCACATTGGGAGCTTGAGGCAGGTGAATCACCTGAGGTCAGGAGTTTGAAACCAGCCTAGCCAACATGGTGAAATACCGTCTCTACTAGAAATACAAAAAAATAGCTAGGCATCGTGGCAGGTGCCTGTAATTCCAGCTACTTAGGAGGCTGAGGCAGGAGAATCCTTTGAACCTGGGAGGCAGAGATTGCAGTGAGTCAGGATAGCGCCACTGCACTCCAGCCTGGTAACAGAGCAAGGCTCCATATCAAACAACAACAACAACAACAAAACTCTGCTCTTTTGCATGAGTTTTGGTGCCCACTCAAACAGATGTTAAACTGTCATGCACGGGACCACAGTTTTCTTGCTGGGCTCTCCCACAGAACCTCGCAGAATGTTGATGAGCTAGCGAGGATCAATCATAGTTGATTGATTGTCCCAAGAAGTTAAGCTTGGGAAAAAAAATCTGCTTTGGAGAAATGATTGGATCTTTGGGTTACAAATAACTCAATAATGGTTGGATGATTTGCCTGACAGGGACAACAGTCCTCTGTGCCAGCACCTGCAGGATGGATTTTCTACCTAGACTCCAACATCCAGCTGTACATGTTTGTTTGGTGCAACGTTCAAAGTGTCATCTACATTTTAATCCCAGGGTCTTCACTGGTGCTAGCCTCCCTATTTGATAACCCCTGCCTCACACTATTTGTCTAGCTATCACCTACTTCTATTTAGGCCTCAGAAATGACGTCTCTTCCTTGGAAAGGTCTCGCAGACCCGGTTAGTTCTTTTGGTGAGCAGCTCTTCTATTTCTCCACTTTTTCTGTTTTGTGATACTTCCTGGTAGACTGCATGCCATGATGGCAGAATTGTGCCTGCCCAACAGGGTGTTCTGGGCACAATGTCTGGTGTGCAATAGCTGCTCTGTGAATATTTGTGAAATGATTCTTGAATGCCTCTTGCCCAAAACTCACCATGAGCCCAGTTGTTGCTGGGGTCTAAATGTGTGTATCCCCCCAAAATTAATATGTTGAAATCCCAACTCCCAAGGTGATGATATTAGGAAGTATGGCCTTTGGTAAGAAAACAGGGAATAAGGGCAGCTCTCTCAGGAATGGGATTAATGTCCTTGTGAAAGAGACCCAGTGAGACCCTTACTCTTTTCCTCAGGTGAGGTTAGGGTGAGAAGATGGCTGCCTATTGAGAAAACAGGCTCTCACCAGAGACCCAACCTGTAGGCACCTTGATCTTGGGCTTCCCAGCTACCAGAATTATAAGAAATAAATTTCTGTTGTTTGTAAGCTGCCCAGTGTGTGGTATTTTGTTCTAGCAGCCCAAAAGGACCAAAACATCTATGAATGAGCAGAGTTGCATTAATCGACTTGTTACAACAAGGAAAAACATGCATCATGGGAAACTGTGGGGTGTTTCATTAAGAGGGGGTTAGAAAGGAATTATTACAGGATTTGGGCTTTTTGTTAGGTTGATTCTGGGGAAGTTTCAGGAAAGCTGAGGATTTCTCTGGGTTGAAAGCTCTCAGAATGTCAGAGCACTTCTATGATTGGGTGTATTAACAAATCTCATCTATAGAGCAAGAGAAATGAATCATGGCTTAAGCTACAGTTGTTAAAGAAACAGCAACCATTTCTATTAACTGGGATTGGTGGATGTATAGGCCATTTTTATGGCTTGGGCAATGTTTGCACTATTTGTTCCAATATGATCATGGAGTAGTCTTATTATTTTCTGGCACTATGATGGTCACAGCCTTTTCCTGTGTTGTTGTTCTGGAATATTTATATGCCCAAGGCAGAATACCTTGGAGAATACTCAGGCACTGCTGGGACTTCCAGCTCCTAGCAACACCAGGCTCTGGCTGATAGAACCAGGTCAGTTTGCAGACACCTGGGGCAGCTTTTGTCTTTTCAGAATAAATCATGAGAGGTCTGTCTTCTCTTTCTTATTTAGTCAGCTTTATTTTTTTCTTATCTCCAGTCCATCCTGAGCTCCTTAGTAAACCTCAGATCATTAATGTTTCTTTGGGTTTTTGTACTAATTGTGTGTGTGTGTGTGTGTGTGTATGTGTGTGTGTGTGTAGGCAAGTTTGGTCTGAGCTCTCAATCCACTGACTCAATCAATTGTGGATAAAAAATATTCAAGAAAAAAAATTCCACAAAGTTCCAAAAAGCAAAACTTGAATTTACCAAATGCCAAGAACTACATTGAATGCATATAGATGTAGTGATGTGTAGGCACCGTATTAGGTATTATAAGTAAGCAAGAGATAATTTAAAGTATACAGAGGATGCGCATAGGTTCTATGCAAATACTACATTATTTTATATCAGGGACTTGGGTGTTCCTGGATTTTGGTATCCACAGGGAGTCCTGGAATCAATACTCTGAGGATACCAAGGGATGACTGCATATATCTAGAATGTCTTTCCAGATAACTATAGATAGATTTATTCTATTGGTTCTGTGTCTCTGGCAAACCCTGTTAAATATAGTCATTGTCCCTGAGAGGGTATAAATGTGGAAATGTGGAGTGGAACCTTGGTCAAGAAAGGAGGCCCCCAGACTGGTTGTTCCATCCTAAAGGAAACAAGAGAGCTGGACAACCAGCTCCTCCTTTGTTGAGCTCTGAGGGAAGACAAAGCTACAACCCGACAACCCTGGTGATGGTGGTTATGCCAGTTTAATTGAAAAGCCTTAAACACATTAATTTGAGGTTGTCCCTTTTAATTTTTCTAATTTAACAAGCAATAACAAACTTTTTATGAAGCCTGAATGACATCATGATTTGCAAGAAAATAGAGTCCATTAACACTAATACTTGCAGACCCAGGGAATCACTCCTCTTCATAAACTCATGAGGATGTAAAATTAGTGTCTTTGCACATAAGCACCCTAAAGACACCCTGCAATAAAAAATATAAAATTAATTTAGGGAGGCTTGCTCCTACTCTTGAAATTCAAGCAGAGTATATTTCTTTACGACCCTTCTAGAAGGTCTCCCCTTACTTAGCTTTGAAAACACTTTGGATGTGCTAGAGTCTGACCCAGAGGAAAGGGGTATGATTGGCTGTAGAACCACACAGGATGAACTTGAGAGTATCAGGAATAAAGCTCATCTTGAAATGGTGTAGCTGTGTGTTCTTACTTCCAACACCTAAAACCAGCTGCTGGTTTCAAGTGTAAAAGATGGGATTCCCTTGCATGTCGGCCATGGTATGATGCTTGCGCTTGTATTAAATATTAAACAGGTTGGTGTTGAACTTTACAAAAAAAAAAAAAAAGGAAAACCTACTTTCTGTAATTAGTGGGACTTTTATCTAAGCTGCTGTTTTTGGCAGCTTGTTTCATCTGAATTTTGGTTCATCAAATTTGCTTTAACAAAATATCCTGGCTTTAATAACCAGAAGTAATAAGTTACATTTAGGGAAATGAATGCATATATAGTAGGTGTGTATATATCTGTGTGTGTGTGTGTGTGTGTGTGTAGTGTATATAGTATTTATTTTTTTATTATTGATTAATCAATGAAGTGCTTAGGAAAACAAGGAGATGAGCATTGTATTACTGCAGCAATATCCAAACATGGTGGAAAGTTTTAGGCTGGATGGACATTGCGGAGACTTCGAATGTAGCTTGTAGTATTTTTCTGGCATGGTATTTTTGCTTTTAATTTGGAAGGATATCTTTAAGTTCCCAGTAGATGTGTGGCACCTCATTCCTTCCTATATACATGTAATTGAATTTATTTTCTTTTCAAGGAAGGCTTAGCCCTACAACCATCTTCATTAATTAAATGCACCAGGCTCATGGGAGAAATTCACATCACTTTTATAAAAACAGGCCAAGTGTCAGGACAAAAGGACTCTAGATTTGTTTCTTAAACCATCCACTCAAGCACTAGCAAGTCTTCCTCATTAAGTAACTCCTTTGAGATCATTAAACCACATTTAGCATTGTCTATGATACTGAGCAAAAACAAACAAGAGTAGGCATTCTGTTGAACACTAAAGCCAAACTCTGTTTAAGTCTTGATTTATATACAATTCTTGCCTAACGTATTTTAAATGTAACTGATGCAGCAGTGCTTTCCTGCTAATTGGAGATAATCCTACTTTGAAATAAATGTTATATAAGACTGCTTTATGAACTCGCAATTAACTCAAGGCTATGTCTCCCCTCAGAGACTCTGTATGTTTAACATGTTTGTTGAAGAACACCTGTTTCGTTTTGTGTATGTGCAGGACTCTCGTCCTATACCCCAGGGTCTTTTGCCTCTGACCTTTCCCAAGTCTGCAGGACAGAGGGTTTGCAATTGTCCTTCACCTTTGTCTCCTTTGGCTGGACTCCCTTCCAGCTTTGATCTGAGGTCCTGCTTCCTGGCTTCAGGACATGAAACAAAATGTCTCCTTGGCTCTGCTCAGTTACATGACGAGGGAGCTGCACCATCAGCACGAGAACTCCTTCATCCACTGACCATCTCCAGAGGGCACTGAGGGAAGAATGTGGTGGGTTAACCGAGCTACTAGTTTCCCACATGCCAGGGGAAGTTCTGTGACATTTATCATTCCTTGGATTCTGATCACTTCTACCTAAAAATTAATCCGGTGTGGTAAAGCAAGACCTGTGGTTTCAGTACATCTGAAGTCTCTTATTGGTTAAATTAGGGACCACAGATGTATGATTGAGTTTTATAAGAATTCAAGACATTGAGAAGAACCTGGGGGTCTTAGAAAGCTATGACCCAGAGGGTAAAGGGGCAACTGTCCTCATTCTTCCTGAGGAAGGCAGGACCATGCCTGGATGGGAGGATGCAATTTGATGAGGAGCATCTCTTGAGAGAGAGAGTCTACTAAAATCACTCTAAGTCAAGGCCTGAGTGGGGTGTGGCTGTGAGGAGTCCCCGGAGGCAGGGAAGAGGCCATAAAGCTTTGAGGACAATAGGATTATCAATTTTGACTGGTTTCCTGGGATATGATGTGTTTTCTCCCATATTTTATTTTTCAATAAAAATTCAATTTTTTTTAAGATTTGGGGGATGCATCTATTAGATGGGTTATTCCAACTACATGAACAAGCATGGCACACCTAAGCATTGGGATACCACTACATTTCAACACAGTAGACACATACACTCTGACAAAGTCTCACACAGCTCATCCATACTCTTAGACACTCAGTGACACATCACAAACTCACATACAATCATACATGTTCACATTTGTACTCACTCACATATGCACTCACACACACATCCTCACAGACTCAAGCCCTCACACTCATATTCTCAGACACATACTGACATGCACACTCCAAATCACCCTCACATACACAAACATACACACTAATAACATACTAACACATACATGTGTGCACATTCTTTCACATACCACACACACAGATGTGTACTCACACATTAACACTCAGTAACACACACACTAATATTCATGTAACCCTAATGCTATACAAAACACCTTAGACACCATTTGTCGTTTGTGGTTTGAGAATTATTACCTTATCTATATTATAAAAAAGGAAGTCAAAATGGAGACAGTAACCCCCTGGAGGTCCTGTAGGAAGTCATGGGAGAACCTGTGCCACTCCACCCAACTCTACCGTCCCAGAATCACACCTGCAGACAGTGATAACTCTAATTGTGTGCTGGTGTATGTGAAATCAGAGAGGAAAAGACTAAAATGTGACTTGCCACCAAATAAAGAAAATACTTCCATGTGAATTTCCGTGTTTGGTGCGAGCAGAGCACCTGGGTTGTACTTCAGCTGCAGCTAGTAAACAGAGACTTCTGTGCCCAGCGATTGTATTTGCTAAACTAGCTTTAGCCCAAAGCTGCCTCCTTGCCTATGTTAAATACAGCCCACAGGTCTCTCCACACATAGTAAATGGAAACCTAACTGGTGTAAATACAGTAGCCTGTTCTTGTGCCCATCACAGGGTGTCAGCCAGTCACAGGCAAACCACGGTTCAAACCATGTTCAGATGAGGCCAATGCCATTTGTAGCCAATCCAGCTGTTTCCATAGCTCGCTTTCCTGATTCTGTCCATAAATGCTCTCAGGTCACGCAGAAGCCTGGACTTGCTCTGAACCTACTCCAGTTCTGGAGGCTGCCCAGTTCACAAATCATTCTTTGCTCAGTTAAATTCTGTGAAATTTAACTTGTCTAAACGTTTTCTTTGAACATATTCAAACAGCTCATCACTGGAGTTGAGAGCTGAGTAACATCTGAGAACAACTAACATCAGCAACTTTGCAAAAGGAAGCCTGATGGCCAGCTTGGAGGTGCCCACAGGACTCACACCTGACAGGTGGGCTCCTGCCTGTTCCACCCTCCAGCATCCTCTTCCTGTCCAGCTTAGAATCCTCGGGTGCACTTCCTGGGCACCCAAGCGTCCTGGAGTCAATGTGGTCTGCAGCACCCTGCAACACTCACTCCCACTCCACGAGCTGGTGACCTGGCTCAATGGCACAGAAGCCCATATTCTGTGCCAATCCTCACAACTTCAAATTAAAGAGGGGAAAATTGGCGATTCCCAGGCCATCATTATTTTCAAATCACTTCTGTTTTTTTGGGGGGGGGGGTTCTCTTTACAGTTATATTCTGCAGGATATATCCAAGTGATGATAAAAACAAGCAGAGTGCTATTCTTACACCTATTAACCAGACTTACCTTTAGAATTCTGAATCTCTTCATCCAACCCCACTGCCTCTCATGACTATCTTTCACCTCTAACTGCTTTTTCAGGGGGAAAGAAAAAAATTGCTTCTCCCAGAAGGTATGCCTTCTAAATCACTGGTTCCATCACCTTGTGAGCATTCAAAGGTATCAGCTCCATGAGACAAAATGACAGAGTGTCTTCCCAGAGTCTCTGCAATGTCGTCGGTTCTCTGGACACATAAATCCCAGCTCACTGAAGCCTCTGGAGTAAGTTCTGCTGTTGACAGTGTCATGGCAGTGCATTCTATGTCCTCTTACTGAGGAAAATCACCAGAGGAGCAAGTGCCTGTATTAAGGTCAACAAAAGGCCAGATGCCTTGGATGCAGCCATCATTGTTCCCTCCCCCAGACTCAGAGAGGGTGAGCAAGTTCCCCAAGGCCACACAGCTGGTAAATGAAATAGCTGTGATCTGATCTCCAGTCCGTGTAACTCCAGTTCTGTTCTCTCCAGTAGTGCTTCCTTGTTCCAAATTTCTTCAGCATAGCAGACACAAGGCCATTACACCCTTTCACAAAGAAGCCAAGAAGAAACACATGACAACTGAGAGCACAGGACTTTGTTCAGGCAGACCCTTACATTGATGATGAACAATGAGCAGTTGCTCAGAATCACACAATGAACCAGTGGGCAAGGATCTTGGCACACAGTGTCACCTTTCCGCTCACATCAGGCCTGCTGAAGAAACAAACCCATTCACTGTTCTTCAGAGAAACAACATTTTGGATAGGAAGAGTCACCAGTATTTACAGGCACATCGTCAAATTAATGACAGAATTGGGTAGAAAAAGGAATTGCAAGAATATTTCTCCTTTCAAAATGTTAAACACTGAACACATGCATAGAGTGAAAACAATGTGTTCCTGTATAGTTTTACATATTAAGAAAATAGGTATATCCCTTGTGAGAATCTCCTGATACTTTTGTTACTATTTGTAAAAAGTAGGTTTAGTTCAAGGAAAGAAAGTACAGCTTCGGGCAAAGGATGGCAAGTTTGTGGAATTTCTAAGAAGTAGAAGGATATGTGGGTTAGTTTTTCCTGTGACTCCATAGATTTCTGCAGAACAGGCAGTTAAATCCTGGAGGGACCTGAAGGGCCCACCCAATAGGAGCTGGGGGCTCACAGCAGAGGGCAGTTCTCTGAGGCCGTGCTTCCATTCCTCCCATCCAAACAAAGAATCTTTAAACATAAAAGAAAAAGAGAGTTTTTTTTTCGGTACCATGGAAAAGTGGTCTTTACAGAAGTTGCTACTATGGCACACTTCTTTAACCATCTGTGGGCAGGACTCTTAGAATAAAGTGTTCCAGCCAATATGATTGGAATTATTTTAAAAACAAAATAAGTAACAATCTTCTTTGCTTGAGTTTGGTTAAGTTTCCTAGAAAGAAATGATCATCATGGGCATATGTAGGGCCACCTTATTTTACGATGACACATCTGCATTCAAAATAAGATTAATTTCTGAAAATTAAATAATTAAAAGTATTTAATTTCTGAGGCAAGGCAAGTCCCTTATGCCTATGAGCCTGTAAAATCAAAAGCAAGTTAGTTATTTCCTAGATACAATAGAGGTGTAGGCATTGGATAAATACAGCCATTCATAATGGGAGAAATTGGCCAACACAAAGGGTCTGAAGCCCATGCAAGTCCAAACTCCAGCACAGCAGTCGTCTTAAAGCTCTCATAGAGGCTGTGCTGGAAGAGAAAAAACCTGAGCCAACATTCAGTCCAACCTCAGCATTCTAGAATAAAGAAACTAACTCCTAGAGATCTCACCTGGTGCAGCAATGCCCTGGGTATTCTCCCGGCTTCATTATGCATTGCTCACAGCTGCTGGGACCAGAAACTGGAATCCAAAACAGCAAAGCAGGTGTGAGATGTGTGTTCCAGGCAGCAGGTTTGAGTGAGGTTATGAGTGTCACCATGTATTAGTCAGTTTTCACATGTTGATAAAAACATACTCAAGTTATAAAGAAAAAGGTTTAAGGACTTACAGTTTCACATGGCTGGGGAGGTCTCACAATCATGGTGGAAGGCAAAAAGGAGCAAGTCACGTCTTACATGGATGGCAGCAGGCAAAGAGAGCTTGCACAGGGGAGCTCTCATTTGTTAAACCATCGGATTTCATGAGACTTATTCACTATTATGAGAATATCATAGGAAAGACATGAACCCATGATTCAATTACCTCCCACTGAGTTCCTCCAACACATGGGAATTCAACATGAGATTTGGGTAGGGACACAGCCAAACCATATCAATCTGCCACTGGCCCCTCCCAAATATCATGTCCTTATATTTCAAAACCAATCATGCTTTCCCAACAGTCCCCAAAAATCTTAACTCATCTCAGCATTAACTCAAAAGTCCATAGTCCAAAGTCTCATCAGAGTCAAGGCAAGTCCCATGAGCTGTAAAATCAAAAGCAAGTTGGTTACTTCCTAGATACAACAGAGATGTAGGTATTGGATAAATACAGCATTCCTAATGGGAGAAATTGGCCAAAACAAAGGGGCTATACACCCATGCAAGTCCAAAATCCAGCAAAGCAGTCAAATCTTAAAGCTCCAGAGTGATCTCCTTTCACTCCTTGTCTCATATCCAGGTCATGCTGATGCAAAAAGTGGATTCCCATGGTCTTGGGCAGCTCCACCTCTGTGGCTCTTCAGAATACAATCTCTCTCTCCCAGCTGCTTTCACAGTCTGGCATTGAATATCTGCAGCTTTTATCTGCAGTGGTGCAAGCTGTCAGTGGGTCTACCACTCTGGTGTCTGGAGAAGAGTAGTCTTCTTACAGCTTCACTAGGTGGTGCCTCTAGGAAATCTGACCCCACATTTCCCTTCTGGACTGCCCTAGCAGAGGTTCTCCATGAGGGCCCCACCCTTGTGGCAAACTTCTGCCTGGGCATCCAGGTGTTTCCATACATCTTCTGAAATCTAGGCAATTCTTGAATTCTGTGCATGCACAGGCTCAACACCACATGGAAGCTGCCAAGGCTGGAGCTTTCACCCTCTGAGGCAACAGCCTGAGGTGTACCTTGGTCCCTTTTAGTGACAGTTAGAGTGGCTGGGTCACAGGACATGGAGTCCCTAGACTGCACACAGCAGAGGGACCCTGAGCTCACAAAACTGGTTTTTCTTCTGAGGTCTCCAGGCCTGGTCTGATGGGAGGGGCTACCACAAAGGTCTCTAACATGCCCTGGAAGTATTTTCCCCATTGTCTTGGTGATTAACATTTGGATCCTTATTACTTATGCAAATATCTGTAGCCAACTTGAATTTCCCCCCAGAAAAATAATATTTTCTTTTCTATTACATTGTCAGGCTGCAGATTTTTCAAACCTTTATATTCTGTTTCCCATTTATAACTAAATGCTTTTAACAGCACCCAAGTCACCTCTTGAATGCTTTGCTTCCTGGAAATTTCTTCCACCAGATATACCCAATCATCTCTCTCAAGTTCAAAGTTCCACAGATCTCCAGGGCAGGAGTAAAATGCCACCAGTCTCTTTGCTAAAACATAACAAGAATCACTTTTGCTCAAATTTAATCAAGTCTCCCATATTCACCTGAGACTTCAGCCTGGATTTTATTGTTCATATCATTATAAGTAATTTGGTCAAAGCCATTCAGCAAGTCTCCAGGGAGTTTCAAACTTTCTCACATTTTCCTGTCTTCTTAGCACTCCAAACTGTTCCAACCTCTGACTGTTACCCAGTTCCAAAGTCACTTCCACATTTTTGGGTATCTTTTCAGCAGCACCCCACTGCTGGTATCAATTTACTGTATTAGTCAGTTTTCACACTGCTGATAAAGACATACCTGAGACTGGGGAAATTATAAAGAAAAAGAAGTTTTAGGACTTACAGTTCCACATGGCTGGGGAGGCCTCACAATCATCGTGGCAGACAAGGAGGAACAAGTCACATCTTATATGGATGGCAGCAGGCAAAGAGAGAGCTTGTGGAGGGAAACTTTTGATTTTAAAATCATCCAATCTCATGAGACTGATTCACTATCATAGAACAGCGTGGGAAAGATGCACTTCCATTATTTATTAAATCCCACCAGGTTCCTCCCACAACATGTAGAAATTCAAAATAAGATTTGGGTAGGGAAATCCAAACCATATCACAACTATTTGCTGTCTCAGCTTTACATTAGACTCCATTACATATTAGATAAATTTTATTGAGCATCTTCCTGGTAGCCTGCTAAGCACCTTTGTTAGAACAAGGCAGTTGTCAATGTGCTAGTGTCCACACAGTCCCTGCAGCACTCCAGGTAATAGACTAGGTCCTAGGGCCTCAGTGGGAAAGAAACAGAATCTTTGTTCACAAGAAGTCCAGTGGGAACAAGTTAAAAAATACTCTCATGTATGTAATTTTCTGAATTAGATTCTTGACAAATCATAGAGTTTCTTTTGATACAAAGTTTAAGAAAGATAAAACTAAAAAGAGACTAAGATAGTGGATAGGAGGCAGGACTAGCTTGCACCTCCTGCTTACACAGACAGAGCAGCTTGTGGAGACTCTCATCATGAACTTTTGCTTCAAGAACCACTTCAGGAACATACCAGGAAAGCGGAGAGAATACACAGATCCTTTGAAGGAACTGGATCATTGTTGCAGGCTCTCTGAGATGCCAAAAAAACTGAGTCTGCTTGCTTTCTCAGTGGGAAGGCTTGTGGTCTGGGGCAGGTTCTCAGCCCTGGTCACCAGCTTCCTGGAAATAGACTTGGTGCTGTTTAGGGGCATGGTGGGAGTGAGACTGGCCTTTAGGACTGCAGGCTGTGTGGGAGCAGGGTGAGGTCTGTGACTGTCAGCTTTCCCCCACTTCCTGGTGACCTGTGTGACTTAGCAGAGACAGCCATCTGGGAATGGGAGTTATATTCCCATTCCCCCTGGGAATATAACTCCATTGGACTGGGAACCACACCCCCACCCCCACAGCAGCCACAGCAAGCCTCACTCAAGGAGAGGCTGAGCTCAAACCCACATACCCCTTCCCCTACCTGGTTGTCTTTCTCTACTCACCCTGGTAGCCAGCAACAATGATCATAATCTCTTAAGAGCTCCATGGCCCTGTCCAGTGCCTGGGAAATCTGAATACTTAACCAGGTGACCCTAGGGCAAGTTTGTGATCAATACCTTTACATGCATAAACTAGGAAACCTAGAGGAGATAGATAAATCCTGGCAATACATAACCTTCCTAGATTAAACCAGGAAGATATAGAATCTCCAAAAAGATCAGAAACAAGCAGCAAGATTAAAACAGTAATACAAATTCTATAGGGCCACAGGTGATGTGCTCTTGAAGGTGCTACCTCCCAGCTGGAGGCCAACCAACATGAAACCAGAACACTAAACAAACAAAAATACAACCAAGGATCCCCACAGAGTCAAAATCACTCCCCAGCCACCTCCTCCAGAGCAGTCACTGGTATTCATGACTACAAGACCTGAAGACAGATCACATCACAGGACTCTTTACAGACACTCCCCAGTACCAACTCAGATCCCAGTATCTCTGCTGAGTGGCTAGACCCAGAAGAGCAAAAACAGTCACTACAGTTTGGCTCTCAGGAAGCCCCATCACTAGGGGAAGGGGGAGAACACCATATCAAGGGAGCACCCCATGGGAAAAAAGAACGTGACCAGAGGCACTTGAATCCCAAATCTTCTTTCTGACATCGTCTACTCAAATGAAAAGGAACTAGAAAAACAATTCTGGCAATATGACAAAACAAATTATTTAACACCCCCAAAAGACCATACCAGTTCACCACCAATGGATCCAAACCAAGACAAAAATCTCTGAATTGTCAATAAAGGAATTCAAAAAGTTGATCACTAAGCTAATCAAGGAGACACCAGAGAAAGAAGTCCAACCTGGAGAAATCAAAAACATGAAACATCCATTTCAGTATACGAAAGAAAAATTCTTCAGTGAAATAGATAGCATAAATACAAAACAATTGCAACTTCTGGAAATCAAGGACACACTTAGAGAAATGCAAAATACACTGGAAAGTCTCAGCAATGGAATTCAACAAAGAGAAGAAAGAACTTAAGTGCTCAAGGATAAGGCTTTTGAATTAACCAAATAAGTCAAAGACAAAGACAAAATAATTTTTAAAAATGAACAAAGCCTCGAAGAAGTTTGGGACTAGTTAAATGTCCAAACCTAAGAATACTCGGTGTTCCTAAGGAAGAAGAGAAAACTAAAAGTTTGGAAAACATATTTGAGGGAATAATCAAGAAAATCTTTCCCAGCTTTGCTAGAGATACAGACATACAAATATAAGAAGCTCAAAGAACACTTGGGAAATTCATTGCAAAAGATCATTGCCTAGGCACATAGTCATCAGGTTACCTAGAGTCAAGACAAAGAAAAGAATCTTAAGAGCTGGTGAGGCAAAACTACCAGGTAACCTATAAAGAAGAATCTATCAGATTAACAGCAGATTTCTCAGCAGAAAACCTACAAGGTAGAAAGAATTGGGGTCCTATTTTTAACCTCCATCAACGAAACAATGATCAGCCAAGAATTTTGTATCCAGTGAAACTAAACTTCTTAAATGAAGGAAAGATATAGTCTTTTCCAGACAAGCAAATCCTCAGAGAATTCACCATTACCAAGGTGCCAACACAAGAACTACTATTAAAAGGAGCTCTAAATCTTGGAACAAATCCTTGAAATACACCAAAATAGAATCTCCTTAATGACTAAATCTCACAGGACCTACATAACAATAACATAATGAACAAAACCACAATGTATTGAGGCAACAAATAGCACAATCAATAGACAAGTACCTCACATCTCAATACTAACATTGAATGTAAAAAATCTAAATGCTTCACCTAAAAGGTACAGAATAGCAGAATGAATAAGAATTTATCAACCAAGTTTCTGCTGTTCTCAGGAGACTCACCTAACACATAAACTTAAGGTAAAGGAGTGGAAAAAGATATTCCATGCAAATGGACACCAAAAGCAAGCAGGTATACCTACTATTATGTCAGACAAAAATAAAAGATAAAAACTTTAAAGCTAAAGGAATTTAAAAAGACAAAGAGTGACACTGTATAATGATAAAATGACTAGTCTGAGTGGAAAATATTACAATTCTAAATATATACACACCTGACACTGGAGCTTCCAAATGTGTAAAAACAGTTACTGCTAGACCTAAGAAATTAGACAGATGGAAATACAGTAATAGTGGAGACATCAATACTTCACTGACAGCACTAGACAGGTCGCCAAAACAGAAAGTCAACAAAGAAACAATGGACTTAAATTCTACCCCACAGCAAATGGACTTAATATATATTTACAGAACATTCTACCTAACAACCACAGAATATACATTTTATTCATTTGATATGATAGGCCAAAAATAATTCTCAGTAAATTTAAGAAAATTGAAATTATATCAAATACATTCTCAGACCACAGTGAAATAAAATTGGAAATCAACACCAAAAGGAACCCTGAAAATCAGGTAAATACACAGAAATTAAATAACCTGCTCCTGAATGATCATTGAGTCAACAATGAAATCAAGATGGAAACTTAAAAATTCTTTGAACTGAACAACAATGGTGACATAACCTATCAAAACCTCTGGGATATAGCAAAGGCAGTGCTAAGAGGAGAATTCATAGCATTAAATGCCTACATCAAAAAGTCTGAAAGAACATAAATAGGCAATCTAAGGGCATACCTCATAAAACTGGAGAAACAAGAAAAATCCAAACCCAAACCGAGCAGAAGAAAAGAAATAATGAAGGTCAGAGCAGAAATAAATTAAATTGAAACAAAAAACAATACAAATGATAAATGAAACAAATAGTTCGTTCTTTGAAAAGATAAATAAAATTGAAAGTCCGTTAGTGAGATTAACTGATACAAGAAGAGAGAAGATCCAAATAAGCTCAATTAGAAAGAAAACGGGAAATATTACAACTAATACCACAGAAATACAGAAGATCATTCAAAGCTACTATGAACACCTTTACATGCATAAACTAGAAACCTAGAGGAGATAGATAAAGTCCTGGAAATACATAACCCTCCTAGATTAAACTAGGAAGATACAGAATCTCTGAACAGGCCAATAACGAATAGTAAAATTGAAATGGTAATAAAAATTGCCAGCAACAACAACAAAAAGTCCAGTACCAGTGGATTTGCAGCTGAATTCTATCAGTCAAAAAAGAACTGGCACCAATATTATTGACACTATTCTAAAAGATAGAGAAAGAGGAAATAATCCCTAAGTCATTCTATGAAGCCAACATTTCCCTAATACCAAAACCAGGAAAGGACAAAACAAAATAAGAAACCTACAGACCAATATCCCTGATAAACATAGATGTAAGAATCCTCAACAAAATACTAGCAAATCAAATCCAACAGCATATCAAAAGGATAAGTCACCATGATCTAGTGGGTTTCATGCCAGGAATGCAGGGATGGTTTAACATAGCTACGTCAATAAATGTGATACACCATATAAACAGAAATAAAAACAAAAATCACATGATCATCTCAATAGATGTAGAAAAAGCATTTGACAAAATCCAGCCTCTCTTTATGATTAAAACCCTCAGCATAATGGCATAGAAGGGACATACCTTAAAGTAATATCTATGACAAACTCACAGGCAACATTATACTTAATGGGGAAATGTTGAAATCATTTCCCTGATAACTGGAACAAGACAAGTATGCCCACTTTCACCACTTCTATTTAACATAGTTCTGGAAGTCCTAGCCAGAGGAATCAGACAAGAGAAAGAAATAAAGGGCATCCAACTCAGTAAAGAGGAAATCATACTGTCACTGTTTGCTGATAATATAATCATATACCTAGGAAACTCTAAAATACAATTTTAAAAGCTCCTAGAACTGGTAAATGAATTCAGCAAAGTTTCAGGATACAAAATTAATTATGTATACAAATCAGTAGCTCTGCTATAAAACAACAGCAACCAACCTAATAATCAAATTAAGAACTCAACCTCTTTTACAATATCTACAAAAATAAAATAAAATAAAATACTTAGGAATATTCCTAACTAAGGGCATTGGCATTAAAGACCTCTACAAGGAAAACTACAAAACACTGCTGAAACAAATCATAGATGACACAAACAAATGGAAACATATGCCATGCTCATGGATGGGTATAATATAATTAATACTGTGAAAATGACCACACTGCCAAAAGCAATCTACAAATTCAGTCCAATTCTCATCAAAATACCACCATCATTCTTCACAGAATTAGAAAAAAAATTCACATGGAACCAAAAAAGAGCCCACGTAGCCAAAGCAAGACTAAGCAAAAAGAACAAATCTGGAGGCATCGCATTACCTGACTTCAAACTATACTATAAGGCCATAGTTACCAAAACAGCATGGTACTGGTATAAAAATAGGCACATAGACCAATGGAACAGAATAGAGAACCCAGAAGTAAACCCAAAAATCACAGCCAACTGATCTTCAACAAAGCAAACAAAGACATAAAGTAGGGAAAGGACACTCTATTCAACAAATGGTGCTGCGATAATTGGCAAGCCACATGTAGAAGAATGAAATTTGAGCCTCATCTCTCATCTTACACAAAAATCAACGCAAGATGGATAAAAGAAATCTAAGACCTGAAACCATAAAAATTCTAGAAGATAGCACTGGAAGAACTCTTCTAGACATTGACTTAGGCAAAGACTTCATGACCAAGAACCAAAAGGAACTGCAACAAAAACAAAGATAAATAGATGAGACTTAAATTGCAAAGCTTCTGCACAGCAAACGAAATAATCAGCAGAGTTAACAGACAACCCAGAGAGTGGGAGAAAAATTTCACAATCTATGTATCCAACAAAGGACTAATATTCAGAATCTACAAAGAATTTAAACAAATCATCAAGAAAACAAAAACAGTCCCATCAAAAAGTGAGCTAAGGGCATGAATAGAAAATTCTCTAAAGAAGATATACAAATGGCCAAAAAGCATATGGAAAAATGCTCAACATCACTAACTATCTGGGAAATGCAAATTAAAACCACAATGTGATACTACCTCACTCCGGCAAGAATGTCCATAACTTAAAATATCAAAAAATAATAGATGCTAACATAGATATGGTGAAATTACACTGTTGGTGAGAATGTAAACTAGTACAACCACTAAGGAAAACAGTGTGGATCTTTCTTAAAGAATTAAAAGTATATCAACTGTTTGATCCAGCAATCCCACTAACAAGCATCTACCCAGAGGAAAAGAAGTCATTACACAAAAGGGATACTTGCACACACGTTTATAGCAGCACAATTTACAATTGCAACAATACGGAACCAGCCAAAATGCCCATTAATCAATGAGTGGATAAAGAAAATGTGATACACAAACCATCAAATATGGAATACTACTCAGCTATAAAATGGAACAAAATAATGGCATTTGAAACAATCTGGATGAAATTGGAGATTATTATTCTAAGTGAAGTAACTCCAATGGAAAACCAAACATTGTGTGTTCTCACTCATATGTGGGAGCTAAGCTATGAGGATGCAAAAGCATAAGAATGATACATTGGACTTTGGGGATTCAGGGAAAAGGATGGGGGGTGGCAAGGAATAAAAGACTACACACTGGACACAGTGTACACTGCTTGCGTGATGGGTGCACCAAAATCTCAGAAATCACTCCAAAAGAACTTATTCTTGTAACCAAATACCACCTATTCTCCAAAAATCTATTGAAATAAAAAATGTTTTTTTAAAAAACAAATCAATAAGAAATATTTTTTTAAAAACTTATGCATTCTTGTAATGCCTTTCAACTCAACAATTCAATAGAATAATTCTGTTGGGTGACTTTGCCCTGAACTGTTGTTCTCTTTGGCAGCAGTGATCATAGCTCTACCACTTCATGCTAGTGGTGGAAACCTTGTTCATATCTCATCTACCCTGAATCCTTATTCCTATCTCATCTACCCTGAATCTACAATGCACTTAAAGAAATGATTAAAAAAAAAAATTGTGAGTGGTATCAACCACCCTGGCTTAATGGGTGTTTTCAGGTGGTAGGTTTCTCAGTGGCATTCTAGTTTCATTTTTTTCCACTGAAGACAACAGATTTCAAGTTCTTCCTCATCAAAGGCTTAACAGTGAAGTTTCCCTAGCATTTCGAGTATGCCCCTTCATTCCCTGCTTGAGGCCTTGGGAGCCCACAGTTTGCATTGGTGTGGCCTGGATTTGAGACATGGAGTCAAAGGAGATTATTTTAGAGCTTTAAATTTCATTTTTATTTATTTATTTTTTTGTATCCAATTTAAGCCCTTGTATTTTTCTTCTTCTTATTATTATTATATTTTAAGTTCTGGGTTACATGTGCAGATAGTGCAGAATTATTACATAGGTATACACATGCCATGGTGTTTTGCTGCATCCATTCCCCGTCATCTACATTAGATATTTCTCCTAATGTTATCCCCCCCAATCCCCCCACCCTCTGCTATCCCTCCAACAGGCTCCAGTATGTGATGTTCCCCTCCCTGTGTCCATGTGTTCTCATTGTTCAACATCCACTTATGAGTGAGAACATGCAGTGTTTGGTTTTCTGTTCTTTTGTCAGTTTTCTGAGAATGATCGTTTCCAGCTTCATCCATGTCCCTGCAAACTGCCCTTCTGGGTTCTGGAATTGCACAGGGACTGTAGCCCCTGTTTGTTGGCTGATTTCTCCCTTTTGAAAAGAGAATATTTACCCAATGCCTATATCTACATTATATCTTGGAAGTAATTAACTTGTTTTTTATTTTATAGGTTCATATGCAGAAGGGACTTGACTAATCTCAGATGAGATTTGGACAGTGGACTTTGAGTTAATGATGAAATGAGTTAAGACTTTTGGGGACTGTTGAGTAAGGATGATTGTATTTTGCAATGTGAGAAGGACATGATATTTGGGAGGGTCCAGGGACACAATGATATGGTTTGGATTTATGTCCCCACCCAAATCTCATGTTGAATTGTAATCCCAGTGTTGGAGGAGGGGTCTGTGGGAGATGATTGGATCATGGGGGCAGATCTCCCCCTCAGTGCTGCTTTTATGATAGTGAGTGCTTGGATATTTGTTTGTTTAAAAGGGTGTGGCACATCCCCACTCTCTCTCTTTTTCTCCTGCTCCCACCATGTAAGATGAGCTTGCTTCTCCGTTGCCCTCTGCCACAACTGAAAGTTTTCTGAGACCTCCTCAGCCATACTTCCTGTGTAGCCTGTGGAACCATGATCCAATTAAACCTCTTTTCTTTATAAATTATCCACTCTCAAGTATTTCTTTATAGCATTGTGAGAATGGACTAATACATGCCCTTCATCTCCTTGCGTTAAATTTATATATGTGGACATGTCCCGGCTAATTTTCAGATACTGAAGTATTCCCTAGGATGTTATCTACAGCAGGTATCTTAGTACCCAGCACATGCAGGTAATCAATAAATATTATCTTGAATGGAGCTAGATGGCGTTTCATTTCTTCCAATATATAGAGTAAGTTATAGTATGATTGACAAGTACAGGGACAAAGAGGACCTCTTCAGGGAAATACCTGTTCACAGGTGGAAAGAACTGGTGGGGACTTCACATGGTAATTGTCTGTGCCAATCCTGGAATGTTGTTCATTGATTTATAAGTTTTCTTCTTCCAACAGGTTTGACTGGAAGGAACATCTTACTGAGAATGGGAGACCTGATCGGACACCTTATTAGTTCTCCTGGGATTATAGAATTTCTTTCCAGAGCCACAGTTCTGAAAGTCAAAAATTAACACTCCTGCTGAAGTACCCTTCACATTATGGATGAAAGCCAGGGGCAGAATGAGAGTTCATCTCACAACTGACTCGGGTACACAGTAATTAATAGAAAAAAGTGGATGGTGCTGGGGTTGAACCACAGAATGCTTTTGTTTCATGTGACATACAATCTGACGAGCTTGCTTTTATATGCTTTGAGATACTGAGAATAACTGGGGAGGTGAGACCTGCAGAATGAGCCCAGTTTGGGCATGGGCCACCCGCAGGCACATGGTGCCCAAGAAAGGATGTGTCCAAAATGGCACGAGGTAACTCAAGACAGCAAAACCTGGAACCATCACAGGGAAGACTTTTGCAGTGACTTAATCAGACTCTAATGAGAAATAACTCGGACTTCTTTTACAGTTAAACATGAAAGCAGGACGTGATCTCCTTGTCTCACACCCAAACTGCTTTACTGACTGCTTTAGACACTCATGTCCCTCAAATTCCTGAACTTTGTCTTTTCCTTTCCTCTCTATTTTACATTCAAAATGAGAGAGTACTGATCACATTAAACATTTCAGCAGCACTGCGGAAGTGACATTTATGATGGCAGACATGAGCCAGTTACAGCAATTCTTTTTAAAAATCTGAATGACTGCCTTTCTTGTGGTGCAATTCAGCAGACAGGGGCTGAGTGCTTGCTGCCCACAGGATGCGCAAGAAAGCTGGGGAACCAGTGCAGCACACACAAGGAAGCTGTTCCCCTTGATGGGTGTGGAGCACACACTTCAGGGAGGTCTCACCCCTACAGCCAAGGCATGGCTGGATTTTAGGAATATGGCTCTCTTAGTGTGAGATTCCCAGGCTGTGGAGATTCCAGTGGGTGGAAGGCCAGGCCCATCTCATGGTTTAGGGTCCAGGAAGTCCAGGTTCCGTACCATGGAAACCCCTGGTATGGGCTGATGGTAAGGTTTCTCACCTCTCTTCCAAGTTCAGCTGATCTGAGGAGAGCCGAGCAGCCAGGAGTTGGAGTAGCTAATGAAGACAGCAGGCAAAATCTAAGTGCCAGTGAAGCTCTCATCTCCCACCGTGACTGTGTGTACTAGAGGCTGACCAGGAATGCAGCTGCCGGCAGGGCAAGTGGACCAGCACAGGCATGGGGGGTGCCTTAATACTGAGGAAGCCTGGAACAAGAGGCTTCTGCAGTCTTAGGGACCCTCGCAAGAGGAGGGTTGGATAGGAGAAAGTGCTAAGCTTGGACAATCACTGAGGCAGAGTGGGAGGAACGGTTTCCCTCCCCCAGGAAGGAGGTCTCAAAAGAATCTGAGCCTGGTCTCTGCTGAAGGCCCCTGATGGAGGCACCTGGGCTAGGAGCCAGCTCTGCATAGAAGCACAGTCTGCTGGGGTTGGGGGTGGGCAGGGGCCAGGGTCTTTGGCAGCATCTGCCTCCAGGGCCTCCACCGACTGGCTGAACCAAGCATGGCCTGGGAAGGCAGCCCCCAGAGCCTTGGAATTGCCTGTGGCCAGGCCTGGAAGATCACAGAGAAGATTGAGCCAGCAGCCCATGACTCCTCCATAGTGGCTAGAGTGGATATTATATTCCCAAAAGTAAAGAAATTAAATTAGTAAAATTAACATTAATGTGAAATATGAATGCTCAGAATGTAATAGTTTTTTGGAGGACATGAAACCACAAGGACACCTGCTGCTCACTTCACCACATTCCCTGCTCAGAGCGTCACTTGGTCTTCAGACGCTCCCCAAGGCATGTATGCAGGGAAGGCCTTCAAGCTTTGTGTGAGTCATAGAAACTATTTCCTTTTGATGCTGTGAAATAAAAGTATGGGGAACTGAAAAGGAAATAGCTGGAAGACATAATTAAGTAGACCAAAGTGAGCGTATGTGTGTAGGTGTGCATACATATACATATAATATACATAAGTATTAATATTATGTATGATATAGTGTATTTTAATTTATAAAATATGATATGTAGTATATAATATTTACAATATATGAAAACATTATATTTACTATATATTATGTATGTTTATATTATATAAATATACATAATAAATATATGATATGTTGTATAATATATAATATACAATATAAATATTATATAATATACAGCATATATAATATGTATATGTATGCATACGTACTCACATACACTGAATTTGGTCCACTTTACCAATATTTTATATATAGTATAGATTATGTATATATTTCACAGTCTGTAGATCTATATAGACTGCAAAAACACAATTGCAGTCTATGCTAAATACTGTTGATATTGCAAGACTGCAAAAATACTATACATCTAATACTATAGATATGTCTATACTAAATACTGTGTGTGTGTGTGTGTGTGTGTGTGTGTGTGTGTATGGATTGCAAAAATACTACTGAAAAAGGACTCTTTCCTCTGACTCATTTTCTTTCCCTTTTTTCCTATTATCTGCCCCACTCTCAACCTGGAGTAACTGACAAATCACAAGTGTTGTAAAAACGGTTCTCAGTGGTACCTCCCTGAAAGGTACCAGGTTGGGATTAAGCCAGAACAATAGCCACACGTTCCAACCACAGGTGTAGCCAACGGTGAAGATGAAACCTGCTCCCTGAATGAAACCACAAGGACACCTGCTGCTCCCTTCACCATGTTCCCTGCTTCTGCTCAGACCACCACTTGGTTTTCAGATGCTCCCCAAGGCACATCTTCAGGGAAGGCCTTCAAGCTTTCTGTGAGTCATAGAAACCATTTCCTTTTGATGCTATGAAGTAAAAATGTGGAGAGAGGAAAGAAGAAATAGCTGGAAGGCGTAATTAAGTTCTTCTCAGAGGACATGCGCTCTAAGCTGAGGCCTAAAGGTTGAGTAGGCATCAAGGAGGCAAACAGACAGAGGGCAATAATTGAAGGTTTAGGGAACTTTGTGTGACTGACATACTTTTACAGAATGGCCTTCTCATGGAACTACCCCCCATATCAACATACTCAACACTCCTAGCACCCCAAAACCATGGACCTCCTAGAACTTTCCCACTCTAAAAGTATCCTCAGCCTTTTGTCTTATAGATTTCCTTTACCTGTTTTTCTTAAAATTAACATAAATTGATTTATGCACTATGCACACTTTTTTGGCTGACTCTTGTCACTCAATATTGTGACTATGCATGAAGCAGCGCTTTCTTCTCTTACTTCGCTGTATCAAATTGCATTCTGTGAATATATCCCAGTTTATCCACTTATCCACTGTGTTTTTGATAGATTATTTTTTGTTTGTTTGTTTGTTATTGTTGTTGTTGTTGTTTGACAGAGTCTCACTCTGTCGCCAGGCTGGAGTGCAGTGGTGCAATCTCGGCTCACTGCAACCTCCACCTCCCGGGTTCAAGCAATTCTCCTGCCACAGCCTCCCGAGTAGCTGGGATTACAGGCCTAAACCACCATGACCAGCTAAGTTTTGTATTTTTAGTAGAGATGGGGTTTCACCCTGTTGGCCAGGATGGTCTTGATCTCTTGACCTTGTGATTTGCCTGCCTCAGCCTCCCAAAGTGCTGGGATTACAGTGATAGACTTTTGAGTTGTTTCCAGGTTTTAGCTCTTATGAATAATGCTGCTGTGAACATTCATTTGCATGTCTCTTGTGCATATGTTTCCATTTCTTTGGGGTTTATACCTATGATTCAGGTGTTGCTGGGAACGTGCAGGTCTAGCTTTGGAAGATGCTGCCAAAAAAACGGTGGTGAAAGTTCCTGCAGCAATTTGCACTCCCACTACCAGTATTTGAGAGAAGTTCTGGTTTCTCCAGACCCTCGACAGTACTTGGTATTGTCTTGTTGATTTCTTTTTAATGTCTGCCTTTTAAGGGGGCGTGCTGTATCAAAATAATACAGTATATCAGAAAGTCTGTTTATGTTTTACTTCCCTAATTTTTGAACATTTAATGATCATTTAGATGCCCCCCTTTACAAAATGCCAGTGCAATACTTGTGTTCATTTTTTTAATTGGGCTATTCGTCTTTTACTTATACATTTATTTATTTATTTATTTATTTATTTATTTATTTATTTCTCTTTAGTAGTCAGCACTGTGCTTTTTAAATTTCTTTTTTTTTAATTTCTATAGGTTTTTGGGGAACAGGTGGTATTTGGTTACACAAGTTCTTTAGGGTAATTTGTGAGATCCTGGTGCACCCAACGGCCGAGCACTATACATTGAAACCAGTTTGTAGTCTTTTATCCCTCACTCCCTTCCCACCCTTTCCCCATGAGTCCCCAAAGTCCATTGTGTCATTCTTATGCCTTTGCATCCTCATAGCTTAGCTCCTACTTACCAATAAGAACATATGATGTCTGGTTTTTCATTCTTGAGTTACTTAACTTAGAATAATAGTCTCCAATCCCATCTAAGTTGTTCCAAATGCCATTAATTCATTCCTTTTTATGGGTGAGTAGTATTCCAGTTTCTTTATCCATTACTTAATTGATGGGCATTTGGGCTGGTTTCATATTTTTGCAATTGAGAATTGTGCTACTGTAAACATGTATGTGTGCAAGTATCTTTTTCAAATAATGACTTATTTTATTCTCAGTAGTGGGGTTGCTGGATCAAATGGTAGTTCTATTTTCAGTCTTTAAGGAATCTCCACACTGTTTTCCAAGGTGGCTGTACTAGCTTACACTCCCAGCAGAAATGTAAAATTGTTCCCTTTTCACTGCATCCACGCCAACATCTATTATTTTTTCATTTTTTGATTATAGCCATTCTTGCAGGAGTAAGGTAATATCACATTGTGGTTTTGATTTACATTTCCCTGATCATTAGTGATGTTGAGAATTTTTTTCATATATTTGTTGGCCATTTGTATACATTTTTAGGATGTCTTTATAAACTCTGGATATGAGTCTTGCAGAGATCTTTTCTCACACTGTGGCTTTGTTTTGCACTCTCTCAATAGTGTCATTTAGTGAATAGAATTTCATAGTCTTAATTTAGTACAACTTATTGATCTTTTATGTAATAGTGCTTTTAGTGTCATGTTTGAGAAATGCTGCCTGCCCCAAGAACATGAAGATATTTCTCTGTATTATTTTTTGAAACTTTATTGTTTTATCTTTCACAGTTAGGTCTTTGATCCACATGTGATTCATTTTCCTATAAGGTTTGACTTGGGGGTCAGATTTCATTTTTTTACCCATAGATCTCCAATGGATTCATACAGTTTATGGAAAAGACTGGTCTTTCCTTGTTTTAAGTTATCAGAGAATGAGCAACAAAGTGAATGCACTAAAATAGAAGAAGAAAATAATAAAGATAAGAACATAAATTAATGAGAGGTAGAATCACAAAGCACAGTTGTTTCTTTTTAGAAGAACAATAAATTAAGTTTCTGGTAAGAATAATTAAGGGAAAAGGAAGGATACACAAAAACCAATACAGGAATGAAAAAAAAAGTGATGAATGTACATGACCTGCACACATTAAATGATAAAGACATAGTACATACATAAACTTAAAATACATTTGCAATTTTAAAAATATAGATAAAATGTTCATTTACATAGCTATCTACCAGTTAATTCTTCTAAACATTTAAGAAAGAAATAACAGCAATCTTACACAAATCCTAAAATAATATAGAGAGAGCAAACCTATTCGTTTTAGGAAGCACACCTAACTTTGATATCAAAGGCTGACAAGAGCACGACAAAAAGTAAATTACAGGTAAATTCCTGTGATTGTAAATGTCAAAATGATAAATAAAATACCAGTTAATAAATACTAGTGCTATATTAAAAATTTACCACATTACAGAAAAATTTGATAAAACTCATGGGTTAGGTTAGCCTAAAAACTGTTAGCATTCTGAAAATAGAATACTTTTTTAATTTGAAAGTTTATCTACAATTAGCCTACAGTAAACATCCATTTCTGTGGTAAAATATTGAGAGCTTTATCCTTCAGCTCAGGAAAAGCACAGCAATGTTCACCATCACCATATTCTTTAAACATTTTATTGCTATTCTAAATAAATAAGGAAACAAAATATTTACATACAAGTGTTGAAGAAAAGGAAATAGTCACTTAATCACTCAAAGATGACAAAAAATCTAGAAGAATGTCCAAAAAAAGTATTAAAATGAATAAATAAATGTAGCAAGTTTGCTGGATAGAATTCCAGCAACAGATGATTAGAAAATAAAAATGTAAAAATATATTATTTCCAATATTTTCAAAAACAATTAAACATTAGACTTCTACACAGAAAACTACAAAATCAAAACTAAAGAAACTAGAAAATTAAAAACTACACAAAAACTAGAAAAAAAACTTACTGAAAAATTTTAAAGAAAACCTAAATAGTGATGAATTAGAAGATACAATAGAGTATATCAATTCTCTCTAAATTAATCAAAGATTTTCATGCAATTTCAACTAGAATCTAAAGTATATATTTTGTTATATATTCATCTGGCTAAAATTTTCATTGGAATTGTATAAATTTTATGGATCAGTTTAGAGAGTAATAACATCTAACAATATTAAATTTTCTACTCCATGTACATAATTTATATTTCTTTTTATTTAAGTCTTTAATTTCTCTCAGCAAGATTTTTGGAGGTTTAAGTATACAGTTCTTACATATAGTTTGCTAAATTAAATGAAATACCTGATACCATTTAAAGCAGTATAAAAAGATATATCACATACTTCATTTTTTTTCTAGATGCAACTCAAAGAATTTGAAAAGTTGAATTAACAACAAAATTACCCAAACCTAGTTTATGAAAGAATTCTGTCCCTATCTGAGAAATATTGTGAATAATTTTCTTTTGTATTGTCAAAAAATCCCATAAAATTATTTTATCCAATCCATAATTATTGTTATCATTATTTCTATATTACTGCTATTTAGAAAAAAATGCCAGAGGCTAAAAGTGAATATGGTATAATTTGTTAGTGAGTAACTTGCAAAAGTATTAAAATTTTCGTATAAAAATTAGATCTATAAAATTGAACTTCATGGAAATAATGGCCATAAACAATAATTCTCAGTGGCAGAAGGTAAGTTTCATGTGTGCAATAAGCTATTGGTGGACCAAATCATCAATATAAAATTTTCATGAAATAAAATTTACCCCAATATAAACAATTTTGGTAAAAAATGCATCCAGTTTTAAAAAGAAATATACATTTGAAAAAATTATAAACTGTTGAGCTACACTACATACAAATTTGATCAAGGTTTAAGGAAGTAAGTTTTAAAAAGTATTTTATCAGTAAGTCTTCTTCAGTGTTGGTGTGAACCTGATAACAATGTTTATCTTAACCATAAAGTCCATGTATTCTTCAGATTGAAACAATGGGTAGGAAATGTCTCATAATCCCCCACACCTTCTGCCATTGCTAGGTCCTAGTAAAGGACCTCTGCATTCAAACAGGAGACGAAGCAGCAGAGAAACCACCTGGGCCTGCTCTGCAAGAGAGAACTTGTTCACAACTATGAGTCAAACAAGGAGCAAGAGAATTCACATTGATGGTTAAATGCATACACAACAAAGAGAGGAAATGAGAGAAAAAGAGCACAGAACACTCAGCTCCTGGAGGAGGTCTGAAATGAGCAGGCACAGGATGGATGATTAATGGCCCCATCAATCACCACCAACCAAGCCTAGGCACTGCAGGCTGAGAGGACCTCCTGGGGACCAGGGCACTGGCCATTACTGCTGCATGGACAGCAGCTTCCTCAGTTAATTTAATGTTCACAGGAGCTCCTGATCCCTGCTGATGTTCATTAGCTATTCTAGAGCAAAAACATGGAGGGGGCGGTAGTGTATTCACAAAGCAGGTAGTAAGTGTGTCTTGGAGTTGGGAAATTACTGCACGCAAACTACCATGGCCCTAAATTCAGAAGGGACTCACGGGAGGTAACACTGAAACGAGCTGAACTTCTAAAACCTACACTCTATGCCACAGAAACAACCTAAAGGTTGAGTTTTTCAAGGTCACACCTCCAATTAGTAGGAGAGCCAGGACAGGACAGGCTACAGGACCGGTCTGGAAGCTTCCCTTTCTTTTCTCTTTGTCCACCGTGGGTCTCAGGATCCTGCAGCAGTGTGGGAGTTCCTGCACCAATTATGCATTTTTTTTCTGTAATCAATAAAAGCAGCATACATGCACCTATACACACATACTTTCTCTAGCTCACCTATATTCTGTTTTTCAAAAATCTAGATGCTTACAGTGATTAGCAAAATACAAAACCATTTCAAAGGTGTCACAGGATTCACATATGTTATCATACTTCCTCAATAAGTGTCTATTAAAAGTACAACCATCTCATATGAACACCCCCTAAAATGATATCACAGAAGAAGTTTTACTGAAAATGTTCAGGAGCTATACTACCCTGCATTCTAAATGCTTACTGGTTTCTAACTTTCCTTTCAGAAATGAAAGAAAAGTGAAATGCAAGAATGTTCAAGAATCCCTTCTTTTTCCAGTCTAAGAAAATTAGAACATCTTCATGGATTTTGTTTAATAGCCCACCTGTATGGTAGAGTGTACACCCCATTTCTTCCTGAAATGTAGCAATTGCTGTACTGACTTGTTACTGCCGGTGTGAGTATTGTACCTGTGAATTACCATGTAAATGAGCACAGAGGTGTGCAGGAGAAAGCAATCACTCTGCTAAGGAGGAAATCTGGAACTCCAAGCCATTCAAATCTTTTTTCAAATTACAAATTACTTGAAAGACATCTTTAAAATAGAACAAATGGAAGAACACAGTCACAGATGTTTTAATTATTTATCATTTAGAATATATTTCCTTCTAGTATCAACAGAGGATTACATGTGACCTAATGCAGTATTCTACAAGCAGCATTTAGTCCAACTGCAATCAGAAGGTCGTTGAGCTGCACAGACTTAAGTTGGTAAACACTGAATTCCATCCGAGACCACCCTAGCCAGGGTTACCATTGGGAAGGTAACGTTTAAATCAGCCGACAACCACAACCTAAGAATCTACTGTGTTTCTTAAATAGAATGTTTAAGTGTTTTGAAATAGGGACCAAGTAGACAAACGCTGCCTACTTAGATCAATTTGTTCATATTGATGAACAGTGTTGAGCTATTAAATGAGCTAATAATTATTTAAAATCATAAGAATGTCTACAGAATCCATTGTTTCAACACTGGCCTAATACATGTGCAAATCATACTTTGTAACATTCAAATGCAAGGCTTTATATTTCCTTTAAGGTATCACAGATCAAGTTTACCAGGGGATCAGACTTAGAGAAAAATATGTGCCTGCATATATTTTAGGATAACACCTGTGAGGGGCAAGGGAAGCAGGACTGTGTGGAGGAAGATGATAGATTTATGCATTGTCACAGCTGCCTCAGCAGATCCTACCAGGAGTTTGGGAGCTGGCATAGACCTTTAGTGGGGGTCCCTCTGTTTACAAACCCCATGACCCTCAGAGCACGCTCCTGCCACGAGACTTGTTAGCAGTTGAATAAAAGACAAAGGGCAGGCCAAGCACAGACTAAAAGAACTACCAATAATTGTAAAAATAAGAATAGCTCTCTCTTATTGAGAATTTACATGTGTCAGGTCCCCAACAGGGTACACTCCGGTCATTTACTCCACATAATCATTCAATGAATATATTCCCAGAGCTGATACAACAAAGGATCAGGAACTAGGTGGTTTAAAACAATAGGTGTTTATTCTCTCACAGCTCTAGAGGCTAGAAATCTGAAATCAAGGTGTGGGCAGAATTAACTCCTTCCGAGGGCTCTGAGGGAGAACCTGTTCCTTGTCCCTCTCCTCCCTTCTGGCGTGGCTGGCGAATCTTGGCATTCCTCGGCTTGCAGACGCTTCATTCCCCGCTCTGCCTCTGTTGTCACAGAGCATTCTCCACGCCTCTGTCTGTGTCTCTGAAGGACACAAGTCACTGGGTCAACTGCCTACTCAAATCCGTAATTACTTCATCTTAACTCGTTACACCTGGAACGGCTCTGTTTCCAAATAAGATCACATTCCTAGGTACCAGGATTAGGACTGCAGCGTATGAATGGGGATTGGGGAAACACAATTCAGCCTGTAGCAGTAGGTATTCTTACTGCTATCTTCTATATAAAGAAACCAACGGTATCAGCCAGGGCCCACTTAGGAAGATAGAAATCACACCAGTTACTTTAACAGAGAGAATTTAATAGGCACGAGAGCATTGAAAAGGTACAAGAAAACAATAAAGCAAAGGCAGAACATGCAGGGAACAGCTCTCTTCCCTGCGACTGGAAAACCAAGTGAAAAGGCTGAGATGATTTGCATTTAGGAAATTGGATGAGGTTGCAAAGTTCGGAGCCACTGGTTCTGGGAGCACTGGAGCTTTAGAGGTGAGGGCTTATGACGCTGATACTTAAATCTCAGAAGTGACGTGCTGTCCTGCTGATGCTGGTGTCTTCAGGGGGTTTACCGGTTTCAGGAGTGTGAATAAAAACCAGAAACCGAAACTAACAGGCTCTGCATGGTGAGGGGTGTTGCTTGGATGAGCAAACGAGAGAGAGTTCATTCCCTCACTGCCCCCAGCCTGAGGCCTTCCTCTAGTGCTTTGGCAGAGCCTCGTAGGAAGCAACTGGCAAAGCAGGAATGTGGTCTGCAGAGCCCGGGCCTCAACCCACAAGATTCAGAGGGGGGAGCTTTGAGTGACACACAGCAGCTTGACAACTCACTGAGCGAGAAAATCCCAGCATGTAGCAGGTGGCAAGGCTAAGATTTCAACCTACGTCTGTGCAGCTCTGAACTCACCTTCTGACCATTGGATTTACCTTCCCTTAAAATGGATATTTAAGAATAGATGAATATGTACTATTTTTATTCTTAAAATCATCATAATTCCAAAACCAATACTGGAAGTATAGCAATTTATCCTAAGCAATGAAAGCAAACCATCTTCTTCATGTCAGGTGTTATTAGCCAGCTGTGTGCCATGAGGAAAGAGGGGACTGTGCTCCCATATGCAGACCATATTCAATGTCAGGGATTGGCAAAAGACATGTTCAAATGGAGGCAGGACAGCCGGACTGCCCCTGACCTCACAGTAAGAGGAACGTGTAGTACAGAAGCCTAGTAAATTCAGTTAGCTTTTTCCAATTAAGAGCAGAATAAATTGGATTTAAGACTGTAACATGTGAAATTAAGTTAATAATCTAGAAGTGGATGAAATGTTCCTATGATGGGACGCCAACTAAGCAAGTCCTCTGGTAAAGAAGGAAAGAATGCCAGCATTCCAACAGTGGACTTTCTTAACATCAGCAACACATACCTTTCTGGGGCAGCCATCCCTTGGCTCTGTTCACAGATATTTTCTTGAAATATTTAAGCTGAATATTTGTAAATCAAATTGTATTTTGCTTACATGTCTGTTCTGTCTCTGAGGCTCTCCATTTAGTAATAAATGACCTAGTAGTCACACTGTCTTTATGCTCTGTAGAAGCATGAATTTAAAGAAACCCCTGAGTAATTTACTCTTTCTTTACCGGGCAATCTTAAAGCCAGAAATGTGTGTAATTGGCCCACTTTTCTATTGTTCTGTACAACTTTCAAGCATTAGAGACACTTAAGTTTTCTTTTCTAAATTTTTAAGATTATAGCAGTCTACCTGGGACCCAAGTCATTCCTCATTTTTTATTCAACCATGAGGAAGAAACAGTCACAACCTTTGCATAAAGAAAGAGGTAAGAGGCTCTCCTAGTTATTTAGGCTGCTATGGCAAAATACTGTGAACTACGTGTCCTACAAACAACAGAAATTTATATGTCATAGTCCTGAAGGCTGGAAGTTCTAGATCAAGGCAGATTCAGTGTCTGTCAAGACCCATTTTTCTGGTTAATAGAGGATGCCTTTTCATTGTGTCTTCACGTAGTGGAAGGGACAGGGTGTCTCCCTGGTCCTTTTTCATAAGAGGATGGATCCCATTCGTGTGGGCACTGCCTTTTTTACTTAATCACCTCCCAAAGACCCTGCCTTCTAATGCCATTGCATTGGGGATTAAGGCTTCAACATATGTGTTTGGGGTTGTACAACACGCAGTGCTTAACAGAGGCATTAACTGAGGGAGACAGGGAGGGTCATCCTTTGTTTAATTTCCTGCCCTCTACAGATGGTAGACTTTTGGACTTGACTTTCTGCAGGATGTCCCATTCCTGCTTGTTTTTCTGTTTGTTTGTTGTTTTGTTTTTCTTTTCCTTTTCCTTTTTTTTTCAGACACGCTGGTGTGCAGTAGTGCAATTATAGTTCACTGCAGCCTTGAACTACTGGGCTCAAGCGATCCCATCACCTCAGCCTCCTAAGTGGCTGGGACCTCAGGTGCACTCCACTACTCCTGGCTTAATTTTTTTTTTCTTTCAAGATGGAGTCTCACTCTGTCACCGAGGCTGGAGTCCAGTAGCATGATCTTGGCTTACTGCAACCTCTACCTCCTGAGTTCAAGTGATTCTCCCTCCTCAGCCTCCTGAGTAGCTGGGACTGCAGGTGCACAGCATCATGCCTGGCTAATTTTTTGTATTATTAGTACAGATGGGGTTTCACTGTGTTGGCCAGGCTGGTCTCAAACTCCTGACCTCAGATGATCTGCCTACTTTGGCCTCCCAAAGTGCTGGGATTACAGATGTGAGCCACCACATCCAGCCAATTTATTTATTTATTTATTTATTGGAACACACAGAGTGTCACTGTGTTGCCCAGGCTGGTCTCAAACTCTTGCCAGCTTGTTTCTAACCCAATATATAAAAAAATAAAGAAAAAGAAAAGAAAACCCTGACTATCAACAATGCATGTACTACCATCAGGCCATTTCAGAGGACTCTGCACCCCTAACTCTATCGGCCTCCACCTCCTCAGAATGCTTACTGCTCCATCCTTCCTCTCTTCTGGGCCCCTGGCTTGATACCCAGTGGACAGTTGAGAAGAGGGAATACAGGCTTTGGAGTTAGGCAATACAAGGCTCAAACTCTTGCTTCATCTCTTTCTACCCTTGAGATCTGGCTGCAAAAGAGAATTTATAGTGCTGACCTTGGAGGGGTTTTATTGGAATTAAATGAGCCTGTATAAAGAAGTCTAGCACATAATTGGTGTTTAGCAAATTGCTTCCTCATCTCAGCTCACTGGTGCGGGTTACACAGGTTTCCAGGTAAGCAGGGTCTGAGACAGACAGAGAGAAGCCTTTAGACAGCCTGGCTCCATATCATTGTCTTCTGAGCTTCCTTTTAGATATCAAAGGAAAGTTTGATATAAAAATCCAGGTAAGTTCATTGGCAAATATACATCTCTGAATCCTGACTCAGCAGTGTTAGGGTCATCAGATGTAAGGGTCTAGAGACCATCTGTGCCAGCCGTCTTCATCTTCTAACCAGCCAGGGCATCTCCCTCAGGTGGAACAGTTACCTTGGAACAGGCAAGGGATGGGCATGCATTTTCTCATTTAGCAATCACAGCAACCCTAAAAGGTGAGAATTATCCCAATTTGCACACGGTAAAACAACTGTGCCCAGGGTCATCCAACCGAACAGTCGCAAAGTCAGGACTAAGGGTGGTCCAAGGCTTTTTCTGCCATGTTGCGCTAAATCCTTTGAACTATTTGTGAGTTTCAGGAAGAGCTGCCATCATTATTTTCCAGGGGTGGATTCTGAGTACCTAACCCCAGGCGGGTGTATCTGTTATTCTATTAGAGGGTCAAGGCAAGAATAAGAGTCTGATTTCATGCAGATCAGCTGTCTGACAGCAAAACAACCAAACAGACAAACACATACAGAAATGCATGCATGCATACACACACAGGTAACTTTTCATCAGTAGAAGCTGTGAGGAAGGCCGACATAGCAGAAATCCTTTTGACAAGGAAGACTTATAAGGCTACTGCTGGTGGGGTTGTGTCTATACAGAATCTTTTTATTAGGCAACACCAGAGGTCTGGGATTGACATCCTCTAATAGCAGGTGCAGTTTCAAGAGAAAGAGGTTGACCCAAGGAGGAGCAATGAAGAAAGGAAGAATGAATGCTCAAGGATAATTGCTGAGCTTGGATTTGGGTTTATGGGGTGTAAAAGGTCACATAGCTACTCCTCAGAAATGTTAAAGGAAGTTTGAGAATTTTTGACTATCTGAGAGCTAATGGTACCTGTGTGTTTTTCTCCTAGTGGCCTGGAAAATAGAAAAGAATAAAGATATTAGATAGTTTACAGGAACAAACTTGATGGACTGTGAAAACTCAAGATCTCTCTTGTTCATTCTAGAATAAATAGAAACAGTTGTCTCAGTCTGTTTGGGCTGATACAACAAAATACTTGAGCCTAGATTATTTAAAGAACAGAAATCTATTTCTCATGATTCCAGAGACTGCACAATTGAAGTGTTGGCAGCTGGTGTCTGGTGAGGGCCTTCTTGCTGTATCCTCCAGAGGGAAGGAATGTAGTGGAAGGCAGAAGGTCCAAAGGAATGAACTCACCTCTCTAGCCTTTTTTTTTTTTTTTTTTTTGAGAAAGAGTCTCACTCTGTTGTCCAGGCTGGAGTGTAGTGGGGTAATCTCAGCTCACTGCAAATTCTCCCTCTAGGGTTCAAGCAATTCTCCTGCCTCAGCCTCCCAAGTAGCTAGGATTACGGGCACACACCACCACACCCAGCTAATTTTTGTATTTTTAGTAGAGATGGGGTTTCACCACGTTGGCCAGGCTGGCCTCTAACCCTGACCTCAAGTGATCCACCCACCTCAGCCTCCCAAAGTTCTGGGATTACAGGCATGGGCCACTGCACCCAGCCCCTTCAGCCATTTCAGAAGAGCACCTAATCCCATTCCTGAGGGAAGAGCCCTCCTGGCCTAATTGCCTTAGGAAGACCCCACCTCTTAATATCATCACATTGGCAACACCTGAATTTTGGAGCAGATACATTCAAACCACAGCCACAGCCAATCCCCAGAGTGACAACCAACGGGACCCAGGTGACAATGCCTACCTCCTGGAAAGTCAAATATGGATCAGTTTCCACAAAGCAGTCACAATGGATTGACACGTTAGAACCGCTTCCCATGGATGCACTTTCACTGCCTCATATGTGTCCAAGAAATCGATGGGCACTACACACTTCTCACCAGGGTACCTTCAAGAATAATTAATTAACCAGGGCATTAAGCTACAGGAATAAAATCTACTTTTCATTACTTGTATTCTTAAAAAAATACGATTCAAAAGATTTTACAATTCTAAGAGTTTTAAGGTGTCCAAATTTCATATATGTTGCATTCTGTGAAGATAACAGATTTCACTTCCTTGATGCTCTCATTTTTATACCTATTTTCAATATATATACTCAAATTGTATGACAAAGCTGAAAATTCAACATGCTTTTTAACGTCAGGGAAAATTTAAATTGCAATTGTGACCCTAGGTTCAAGCTTATTCTTCAGAGTTTTCACCACGGTGATGGACTTCAAAAATTAATCTTAGAAATCTCTTGTTACTGGGTTCTCCCATTTAAAACTTTGTAATAGGAATTCAGTGAGATGTTAAAAGAAAGGTAATTTACATTTCACGCAGCCTCTAAGTTTCCTTCAGGTGTGACCATCACCAATTCTGAAATTGCATCCACTCCATGTTGCTCATTTTCTAAGCACCTGGCTCTGATGGGTTCAATTTCTACCTCTCTAGCAGACACCTTCCAAATCTGGGTGTTTCTTTCACTGTGATATCATATCTTCAGCTCTCCCTCATCTCATAAGATGTTTTATCATAATTTATCTAACCATTCAGGTTCAAAAGCGCAATCAAATTCAAGCAGGAGAAATAAAAACAAATCCACACTAAA
>PVKP010019816.1:0-41694 GCA_004027715.1 Plecturocebus donacophilus | reverse complement strand
ATATAGGGAGACCTCAGCTCCACAAAAAATTTAAAAGTCAACTGGGTGTGGTGGTGTACACCTATAGTCCCAGCTACTCGGGGCCTGAGGTGGGAGGATCACCTGAGCCCAGGAGGTTGAGGCTCAAGTGAGCCATGATCACGTCACTGCATTCCAGCCTGGGCAGCAAAACAAGACTCTGTCTCAAAAAAAAAAAGAGGGAAGAGGAGGAAGAGTCTTTCATCTAAGTTGTTAAATTTATTAACACAAAGTTTTACATAATATCCCCATATTATACTTTTTTTTTTTTTTTGAGACAGTCTCACTCGGTTGCTGAGGCTGGGGTGCAGTGGCACAATCTCGGCTCACTGCGACCTCTGCCTCCCAGGCTGAGGCAATTCTCCCACCCCAGCCTCCTGAGTAGCTGGGATTACAGGCAGGCATCACCATGCCTGGCTTATTTTTTCTGTATTTTTAGTAGAGATAGGGTTTCACCATGTTGGCCAGGCTGGTCTTGAACTCCTGACCTCAACTGAGCCACTCGCCTCAGCCTCCCAAAGTGCTGGGATTACAGGCATGAGCCACCGCGCCCATCCTAATTTTTGTATTTTTAGTGGAGATGAGGTTTCACTATGTTGGTCAGGCTGGTCTCAAACTCTTGACCTCAAGTGATCCGCCCGCTTCAGCCTCCTAAAGTGCTGGGATTACAAGTGTGAGCCACCACACCCAGCCCCCTTAATGTCTGCAAGTTCTATCATGTTGTCTCCTCTTTCATTCCCATACTGGTATTCGAGTACTCTCTGAGACAGAGCCTCACTCTGCCACCCAGGCCAGAGTGCAATGGTGCAACCCCAGCTCACTGCAACGTCTGCCTCCTGGGTTCAAGGAATTCCTGTCTCAGCTTCCCGGGTAACTGGGATTACAGGCACCCACCACCATTCCTGGCTAATTTTTGTGTATTTTTAGTACAGAGAGGTTTCACCATGTTGGTCAGGCTGGTCTCGAACTCCTGACCCCAGGTGGTCTGCCCGCCTCAGCCTCCCAAAGTGCTGAGATTACAGGTTTGAACTACCATACTTGGCCAAGAATTCTTTTTAAAATCTTAAATTTAGTCTAGAGAATTATCAGTTTTATTAATCTTTTCAAAGAACCAAGATTTGAGTTTATCACATTTTTTTCATTGTTTTCTATTTCATTGATTTGTGTTATTATCTTTGCTGCTTTCATCCTTGCTTAGAACTAATTTGTTCTTTTTTTTTTTTGAGACAGAGTCTTGCTCTGTCACCCAGGCTGGAGTGCAGTGGCATGATCTCCACTCACTGCAACCTCCACCTCCCAGGTTCAAGTGATTCTCCTGCCTCAGCCTCCCGAGTAGCTGGGACTACAGGCACACACCACCACACCGGGCTAATTTTTGTATTTTTAGTAGAGACAGGGTTTCCCCATGTTGGCCAGACCAGTCTCGAACTCCTGACCTCAGGTGATCCACCCACCTTGGCCTCCCAAAGTGCTGGGATTACAGGCATGAGTCACAGTGCCCGGCCTTTTTCTAGCATTTTAAGGTGGAAGTTTAAATAATTCATTTTAAACCTTTCTTCTTTTAAATATAAGCACTGCTTTAACCGTATCCCTCAAATTTTGAAATTTAAAAGTCAGGGAATACTTTTGGGACAAAGACTATTCCAGTCTTCCTGAGGTAGATGGTACAGGAAGAGTAATAATAAAAGCTAAGACTAGAAAAAGAGAGTCTGTCATGAAGGAGCCGTAAGTGCTATAGAAATGTGCACTTAATCTGTCTGGTACGAAAGAGCTACTAAAATTTCAGAGCAGAAGAGTTCCATTAAATCAACAACTGATTTCTTTTCCCATTATCACTCTAGCTGTTAATTAAAACAGGACGCCCGAAGTTTCCCATGTAAGAAAAAAAAGGCAAAAATGAGGCCCCTGCCTTAAACTATATATGAAAATCAATTCCAGTTGTTACGTGAACAGATCTATGCATGAAAAAAAAAAAAACTATTAGAAGAAAACAGAGAACGGATTTAAACCCTTCGATGCCACAGGAATTCTACAGACACAAAAAGCAGAGAGTTTAAAGGAAAAGCTTGATAAATTTGATATTACTTTTTTTTTTTTTTTTTTCTTGGAGACAGAGTTTCGCTCTTTCACCCAGGCTGGAGTGCAGTGATGTGATCTCAGCTCACTGCAACCTCCACCTCCCAGATTCAAGAGATTCTCTTGCCTCAGCCTCCCAAGTAGCTGGGACTACAAGTGTGTGCCACCATGCCTGGCTAACTTTTTGTAATTCTGAGTAGAGATGGGTTTTCACCATGTCAGCCAGGATGGTCTTGATCTCCCAACCTCATGATCTGCCCGCCTCAGCTTCCCAAAGTGCTGGGATTACAGGTGTGAGCCACCGCGCCTGGTCAATATTAAATTTTCTGCAGTAAAAATCATAATAAACAAGTTATAAAAGAAGTTATAGCTGGGATAAAATATGTGGAATACATATAACTAATGAATAATTTTTAAACCTTTTTAGGTTTAACCATCAATGTCATGTCCTCACAAAATTAAAAAATAGGTTTAACAAAAAACCTCTGGTGAATACATAAAATGATAATCCAGTAGAAAAATGGGAGGCCAGATGCAGTGGCTCATGACTATAATCCCAGAGCTTTGGGAGGCTGAGGTGTGAGGATGGATAGCTTCAGCCCAGGAGTTTGAGATCAGCTTTGGCAAAAGAGCAAAATCCTGTCTCTACAAAAATAAGTTAAAAATCTAGCTTGAAAAAAAAAGTTAAAAATATAGCCTCAAAGTAGCTGGGATTATAGGCGTGTGCCTCCCAGCTACTCAGGAGGCTGAGGCAGAGGATTGCTTGAGCTATAGTGGCACCACTGCCCTCCAGGCTGGGTGACACAGTGAGACCCTGTCTCTTAAAAAATAAATTAATGTTAATCAATTAATTAAAATTTTAAAAAGAAAAATGGGCAAAAGAGATGAACAGAAAGTTTGCAAAAAAAATAAACCTGGCCGGGCGTGGTATCTCACACTTGTAATTCCAGCACTTTGGGAGGCCAATGCAGGGGGATCATGTGAGGACAGAAGTTCAAGACCAGCCTGGTCAACATGGGGAAACTCTGTCTCTATTAAAAATACAAAACTTAGGCCAGGCACAGTGGCTCATGCCTGTAATCCCAGCTACTTGGGAGGCGGAGGCAGGAGAATCGCCTGAACCCAGGAGATGGAGGTTGCAGTGAGCCAAGATCACACCACTGCACTGGAGCCTGGGTGACAGAGCGAGACTCTGTCTCAAAAAAAAAAAAAAAAAATTCAAAAATTAGCTGGGCGTGGTGGCAGGCACCTGTAATCCCAGCTACTCAGGGGGCTAAGGCAGGAGAATAGTTTGAACCCAGGAGGCAGAGGTTGCAATGACCGAGATTGCACCACTGCACTCCAGCCTGGGCAACAGAGCAAGGCTCTGTCTCAAACAAAAAAAGAATAAAGCTATGTGGCTAATACATATATAAAAAGTGGCTCAAAAGACTGGGCTGGCACCTGTCATCTCCCTTCTACCATGTAAGAACACAAGAAAACAGCCATCTCAGAACCAGACAGGAGGCCCTCACTAGATACCAAATCTACCAGCACCTTGATCTTTGACTTCCGGGCCTCCAGAACTGTGAGACAGGTATTTGTCTTGTTTATAAGCCACCTGATCTATGTATTGTCATAGCAGCCGAAATGGACTAAGACGCTCCTTGGTCACGTCCCTTTTCCTGTACGCTAGGGTCTGAACCCGGAGTTGATCTACTCTCCCGACTTGCTCTGTCCTTGTGTTAATAACACATTGCTTGAATTGCTACCGCTTTCTAATAATTCTTCAAGTGGCTTTTTCAATGTTTATAATTGTCCTGGTTATTCTTAGACTTTTGCTTTTTCATATAAATTTGAGAATCAGTATGTCTTACGTTAAACTTCAGAACTTACGGATTGCACTTTTTCTTCTTTTCTTCTCCATAGGCGAGGTTCTTACAGGCCTTGATGCATATTTCTAAAGAGTGGGTTTTGAAGCAGTAACGTATGGCCAATTCTATTTCCCCAGTGACGTCGGCATTGTCAAAGTTGCCCAACTCTGTACAGGTGCTATTAATGCTAATTAAACTTCCCTGAAATCAAGAATGACAGACATAATAAGTTACATCACAGTTAATTCATTTTTCTGCAGTTGTGGTTTCAAGACAGCAAATAAATAAAAACTCATCTGGAGCACGTACCCTGACTCCCTCTAAGTTAATAAGGTACTCGCTTGTACTTTGCCAAAGTCAGTTGCCACATGTTCTCTCCTAAGGAGATAGGAATCCTCAGAAGGCTCTGTCTTGCCAGGATATAGTTTTTGCCTAGCAATAAAGGTTACACAATCTCACTCTTTAACACAAATTGCTTGGAGCGAAATGGACTATCTCCTATGCAATCCTGCAGGATCACGCTCAGGAGGCCAGATAATCCCCGTGGCAGGAGAGCACTGCGGAAACAGCAGTGTGGGGCCGCATGGCTGTGACTGGCCATCAGATAGACCTGGGCTCAAATGCTGGTCCTGCCATTCATTAGCTGTGGCAAAATCTAACTGGAAAATACAAGACTGATCTCATAGGGCTCTGGTGAAGATAACAGCAAATTGTAGTTAAATTTTTCTGGTTACCTAAAATGAAAAATAAAACTATCTTCACAATCTTGGGTATTTTAAGCTTATATGATGTAGACAAGGAGAAGCTATAATGAATGCTGTTCATTAGAACAAAATGCCTGGGCCTGAAAGATACAATAAGCCACCTTATCACTTTTTTTTTTTTTTTAAGACTGAGTCTGTCACCTCTGCCAGGCTGGAGTACAGTGGCACAAGCAGCTCACTGCAACCTCTGCCTCCCGGATTCAAGCAATTCTCCTGCCTCAGCCTCCTGAGTAGCTGGGACTCCCAGTGCCAACTACCATGCCCGGCTAATATTTGTATTTTTAGTAGAGACAGGGTTTCACCATGTTGGCCAGGATGGTCTTGATCTCCTGACTTCGTGATCCACCCACCTCAGTCTCACCTTATCACTATTAAATGTGCTTAAATACTCGGCAACATTTGCATGCAACCAATGCAACCAATCTCTGTGCTGCCCTTGTAGGATGAGAAGCCAAACTGATTTCTACTTCTAGTTCCCAGCTAGCTCCTCCACATGATAACATCCAGGAAAGAAACGAAGAAACGAGCCTGGGGACAGAAAGTCGAACCACGAGGGAAGATAAAATTAAAACAATACCAACAACTGGGACCTGGCATGGTGGCTCACGCTTGTAATCCCAGCACTTTGGGATGCCAAGGTGGGCAGATTGCTGGAGGTCAGGAGTTCGAGACCAACCTGGCCAACATGGTGAAACCCTGTCTCTACTAAAAATACAAAAATTAGCCAGGCATGGTGGCACATGTCTGTAATCCCAGCTACTCGGGAGGCTGAGGCATAAGAATTGCTTTAACCCAGGAGATGGAGGGTGCAGTGAGCCAAGGTCGCATCACTGCACTCCATCCTGGGTGACAGAGTGAGGCCCCGTCTCAAAACAAACAAACAAATAAAAAACAACACCAACAACTCATCAAAGGGGCTGGAACCTGAGCTGACAAATGGCGAGAACAAAACAGGCTTCACCAAACCCAGTCAATGGCTCTGAAAAGTATCACTTGCTAACACCATCCCAGTGTTAAAATGGAAAACCATGTAAAATTTTTACATACTCAGAAAGGCATAGACTGGGGGATGGTGGCTCACACCCATAATCCCAACACTTCGGGAGGGGGAGGGAGGCGGATCACTCGAGGTCAGGCGTTTGAAATCAGCCTGGCCAATATGGTGAAACCCCCACTCTACCAGAGGGGAAAAAGAGGTATGGACTGGTGCGCCAGCATGAATGAGTGAGGCATGAGAAGTGAAGATAGAAGAGAATGGATAAAGCAGCTTGGTAAAAGGTGTCAGTGGCCTGAGAACCAGGTGGATGAACAGAGAGGCTAATGAGTACGATTAATACAGCATTTGTCATGGGACTCAGCTTCAGGCTATGTCGAACTAAATGGTATGACACGCACTTTTCTGCTGGTAACAATTAGAAAGCTGAATTAAACAACCAAACTATTTCAAGACATTGCAGAGCTGCCGAGATCACCAGGATGCAAGGGGCCAGGATGCTGAGGAGACGCGCACTAAGTAAGCAACATTCGGGGCTGCTCCCACCTCGAGGCATCAGTCCCCGTGCAAGCAACACAGGACTTCTGATTCTATTCTCCTGACCCGCTTGACTCTCCTTGCATCAAGAACACACTGTTTGGGCCGGGCGTGGTGGCTCACGCCTGAAATCCCAGTATTTTGGGAGGCCAAGGCAGGTGGACCACCTGAGGTCAGGAGTTTGAGACCAGCCTGGCCAACATGGTGAAACCCCATTTCTACTAAAAATACAAAAATTAGCTGGGCGTGGTGGCACGTGCCTGTAATCCCCGCTACTAAGGAGGCTGAGGCAGGAGAATCACTTGAACTAGGGAGGCAGAAGTTGTGATGAGCTGAGATCACACCACTGCACTCCAGCCTGGGTGACAGAGTGAGACTCTGTCTCAAAAAAATAAAAACATAAACACATTGTTTGAATGACTACAGCTGTATGTCCAAGGGTTGGATGGCCAAGAAGTCAATCTAAATGAAACAGCAAAGAGACTAAGAAGCTGAGCAGAGTTTTCAGCAGCCTAACAAGATTGGGAGACAAATATCAGCATTCAAGGCCATGAAGTCACGTGGAACCTGAGGAGCTAAGGTCGCAGAGACAGGGAAAACCCATGAGGACCCCAGACATCACAATCTGATTGCGTTTTCCCCAAGGTGTGTGCTGAACTGGAAGCTGTGGCTGAGGGGCCGAGAAGCTTAAGAATGCTTCCAGCAGTTTCATCTTACTAGAGAGAAAAACCTGACCTTCAGGCTTATCACAGAGAAGGGGCTTGGTCAATATCTAGACCTTCAGTTGGGATCCTCCAACCGCTTCCTTACTAGGAGGAAGCATTACCTGGATATGGACCTGTCTTCATCAATGGAAACCCAGTTTTGAATTAGCTCAGCCCCAGACCAGACAAAGATTCTTTGCCTCCACTCTAGCTGTATGTTAAAAGCAAAAGTAAATTCTCTTTGAAGCGTAATAAAAGTACAAAGTAATTGTGGTTTTTTTCTTTTTGGAATTTGCCACTTGATATTGGAATACATTCTAAAATAAATGTGGTTATGTTATACATCATTTTAATGGGCATTTCTTGCTTTTTTGCTAATAATGTATTATTTGCTATTTATTTTATGTTTATTTTAGACTGGAAATGATGTTAGACAAAAAGCAAATTCAAGTGATTTTCTTTTCTTTTTTTTTTTTTTGAGACAGAGCTTTGCTCTTGTTGCCCAGGCTGGAGTGCAATGGTGAGATCTAGGCTCACTGCAACCTCCGCCTCCCAGGTTCAAGTGATTCTCCTGCCTCAGCCTCCTGAGTAGCTGGGACCACAGGCACATGCCACCATACCCGGCTAATTTTGTATTTTGAGTAGAGACGGGGTTTCTGCATGTTGGTCAGACTGGTCTTGAACTCCCGACCTCAGGTGATCCACCCGCCTCAGCCTCCGCCGCGATTTTCTTGTTCAAGTCCAAAATGGGATGTAAAGCAGCAGGGACAATCTGCGACATCAACAATGCATTTGGCCCAGCAGCGTACAGTGAAGTGGGAGTTCAAGAAGTTTTGCAAAGGAGACGAGAGCCCCGAAGATGAGGAGTGCAGTGGCCGGTCACTGGAAGATGACAACGACCAACTGAGACCAATCATCAAAGCTGATCCTACAACTACACAAGAATTTGCCAAGAAACTCAATGTCAATCATTCTACAGTTGTTTGGCATTTAAAGCAAATTGGAAAGGTGAAAAAGCTCGGTAAGTGGGTGCCTCATGTGCTGAGCAAAAATTTTTAAAAATCATCATTTTGAAGTGTTGTCTTCTCTTATTCTACATAACAACGAACCATTTCTCAATCAGATTGTGACATATGATGGAAAGTGGATTTTATATGACAACCAGCAATGACCAGCTTAGCAGCTAGACTGAGAAGCTCCAAAGCACTTCCTGAAGCCAAACTTGCACCAAAAAAGGTCCTGGTCACCATTTGGTGGCTTGCTGCTGGTCTGATCCACTACAGCTTTCTGAGTCCCAGTGAGCACACACCTGAGAAGTATGCTCGGCAAATCGATGAGACTCACCAAAAATTGCAATGTCTGCAGTTGGCACTGGTCAACAGAAGGGGTCCAATTCTTCTCTACGACAACACCAGACTAACCAACACTTCAAAAGTTGAACAAGGCCAGGCGCGGTGACTCACACCTGTAATCCCAGCACTTTGGGAAGCCAAGGCAGGCAGATCGCCTGAGATCAGGAGTTCGAGACCAGCTGGCCAACATGGCAAAACCCCATCTCTACTAAAAATACAAAAATTAGCTGGGTGTGGTGGTGCACACCTGTAGTCCCAGCTACTCAGGAGGCTGAGGCAGGAGAATTACTTGAACCTGGGAGGCGGAGGTTGCAGTGAGCTGAGATAGTGCCACTGCACTCCAGCATGGGCAACAGAGCGAGACTCCATCTCAAAACAAAAAAAAAACAAAAGTTAAACGAATCAGGCTACAAAGTTTTGCCTCATTCACCATATTCACCTGACCTCTTGCCAACAGACTACCATTTCTTCAATCATCTTGAGAACTTTTTGCGGGGAAAACACAGCCAGAAGGATGCAGAAAATGCTTTCCAAAAGTTCATCGAATCCCAAAGTACAGATTTTTGTGGTATAGGAATAAATAAACATATTTCTCATTGGGAAAAATGTGTTGATCATAACGGCTCCTATTTTTATTCATAAAGATGTGTTTGAGCCTAGCTATGATATAAAATTCATGGTCCAAAACCACAATTATGTTTCTAGCAATCTAATACTTTTGAGTCTCAAATTATCCCAGTTTTTCATACTCAATGTCCAGCATTCAATAAAAAATTGCCATGCATACTCAGACTAAAAAGTAACCAAGTGTCCTAGTTTCTTTATGACTAAGGAATTTCCTGGGAGGTAAGACTTGAACTGCTAAAACCAGGCGAGTCCTGAGTAACCTGGGATGGTTGGTCATCCTAAGTCTAAGATCCAAGAATAAGTGACCAGAAACAAAGAGGAAAAATGCGCAATAAAAACAGACTCACAGGTGATCCAGATATTGGCAGTGAAAGATATGAATTTTAAAATAACTGTAATTAATATTGTCAAGAAAATATATGACAAGAATATATTTCTTCAGAGAACTAGAATGTATAATAAAAAGAATCAAGAATTTCTCCAGAGAACTAGATTTATAATGAATAATCAAACAGAAACTTCTCCAGAAGACTAGAATTTTTTTTTTTTTTTTTTTTTGAGATGGAGTCTCACCCTTCCACCCAGGCTGGAGTGCAATGGCATGATCTCCACAGTTTTGAACTCCTGACCTCAGGTGGTCTGCCTGCCTCAGCTTCCTAAAGTGCTGGGATTACAGGCGTGAGCCATCACACTTGGCTAGAATTTATAATAATAAATAGAAATTAAGGAGTTGGCCATGGTGGCTCACATCTGTAATCCCAGCATTTTGGGAGGCTGAGGCAGACAGATCATCTGAGGTCAGGAGTTCGAGATCAGCCTGGCCAACAGGATTAAATCTAACTCTACTAAAAACACAAAAATTAGCCAGGTGTGGTGGCACACACTTGTAATCCCAGCTACACAGGAGGCTGAGGCAGGAGAATCGCTTGAACCTGGGAGGTGGAGGTTGTGGTGAGCTGAGGTCATACCACTGCCCTACAGCCTGGTTGACAGAGTGAGACTTCATCTAAAAAAAAAAAAAAGCCTAAGAAGTAAGGCAACTGAAATGAAGAACTTGACAAATTAAATTAATATAAGATCAGATTTAGCTGAAGGGAGGGTTGGTAAACTGGAAGATGGGTCAATATAAAATATTTGGAGTGAAGCACAGAGAAAAAAAATGAATGAAAAATAGAGTATAAGAGACATACAGGGCCAAATACTGTGGTTCATGCCTGTAATCCCAGTACTTTGGGAGGCCAAGGTGGGAGGCTGCTTGAGACCAGGAGATCATGACCAGTTTCCACAACATAGAGAGACCCTGTCTCTAATAACAACAACAACAAAAATAAGCTGAGTGCTACTGCAGCTAAGTCCAGGAGTTCTGGGATGCAGTGAGCTAGGGCTGTGCCACCGCACTCCAGCCTAGGCAATAGAATGAGACCCCCATCTCAAAAAGATGGGAGAGAGGGAGGGAGGGAGACATACAGGACATAATGAAAAAGTATAACATATGTTTGGACTCTCATATAGAGAAAAATGGGGCAGAAGGTATAACTGAAGAGATAATGGTTAAGAATTTCTGAAGACTAACAAGAGACAATAAACCACAGATTTAAGAGGAAAAATGTATTTTTAAAACTATACATAGGTACATCATAATAAAATTGCTTAAAATCAAAGTCAAAGAGAAAACCTTAATGGTAGAGAGAAAAAGGATCTAATACCTTTGATGGAATAAACAGTAAGATCTAACCATCTTACTGCCTACCAGAAATGATGGAAGCCAGCCTTGTTTAATCCAAAGAGAAAGATGAAAAGAAGGGGGTAGAGAGAGTAACACAGAGCGAGAGAAAAAAAGTAGTTACAATAAACTAGAACAGATTACAGACTACAAAAAAGTCAATGGATGGATTTAAGACCATCTGACTCTGTGCTATTTAGATGAGACGCAGCTGAAATATGAATGTACAGAAGGGTAGGAAGCCAAGGGACCTTCTTTTGCAGGGTGAAGGGGTGGGATCTGGACAGGGAATCCTGTGTGAGTGGGAGGGGAAACATGGGAATGCCAAGTACAGGCGACTAATAAAAGCTTAGCTGAGGGGTCGGGTGAGGTGGCATGCCTGTGATCCCAGCACTCTGGGAGGCCAAGGCGGGCAGATCACTAGAGGTCAGGAATTCAAGACCACCCTGGCCAACATGGCAAAACCCGTCTCTACTGAAAATACAAAAACTGGCCCTGCATGGCGGCTCACGCCTGTCATCCCAGCTACTTGGTAGACTGAGGTGGGAGAATTGCTTGAACCCGGGGGGAGGCTCCAGTGAGCCAAGATTACACCACGGTACTCTAGCCTGGGCAGCTGAGCAAGACTCCGTCTCAATGCAAAACAAATCAAAATAAAAAGATTAGCTGAGGTGGGGAGAGAAAAATGGTAGCTGGAGGGGAATGGAAGGTTGAGTGAAGGTGGTTTGTTTTATTACAAGAGACTTAAATGTGTTTAAGGAGCCAGGTAAGTGGAGGCCGAATGCGTCAGAGAGAGGAAGGATGAGTAATAGGATAAGCAACAGGGAAGGTGGGGAGAGCTGGATCCCAAGTATCCCCGAAGGCATCAGCTTCCTCTATTGTGGGCGGGGAAAGGAGAGTCACTTGGGTGCAAATGCGGTTGGTTAATTTTGGTACCAGGAGGATTGGGAAATTTCAACCTGATTCTTTTCTTTCTTGGTAGAGTAAAAAGGGAGATTTGTTGAGAGTGAGGAATAGCAGGTTTGAAAAGACTGGAGGAGGTATGAAACGGTTGTTGTGGACAGCAAAAAAAACTGAGTTAATCAGGCAAAGACGTCAGGATTGCTGGGCAGTGCTGGGCACAGTTGGACTTGGGAACGCAACAGGGCAGAACCCCCAGCGCATGTGTGAGGGTCCTGGGGTTAGGGCTGCCTTGCCATGTGCCTTGCTCCTTGGGTGTGCAGCTAGAAAGACAGTGCACAGCTGGGCTCGTCTGGGTTGACGCCCAGAATTATAAAGCATCCAGAAAGCACCATCATTACTCATGCCTCATTTTATAAGTAGATAAACAAAGGTCAAGGCGAGTTGAGCCACGCCCCAAACTGCATCACACCTCAGAAGTCGACCTGGAAGTGGAGCTGGGCTCCTAAATCTTTGGGCCATAACGCATGCTTGTGTCTCTGAGTAGTTCAGCGGCTGTGTCTGCTGAGCAGGGAGGGGAGGATACACCCTCAGACAATGAAAGGAGAGCAGAGAAGTTCGCCTATCAAGAGGATTCCTTCTCAAATGACTTACGGCTCCACCGCCATCGCCCTGGCAGGGCTCCTGTTTGCTTTCTCTATCTAGAGCCAGAACAGAGCCTTTGAGCAGGTCACAAACTGAAAGCAGCAAATGGAGTCATCCAAAGGATTCAGGCCCAGAAGAGCAACCAAAACCTCAGCCTGACTTTTATTAAAGCCACTGGCGCTGCCTGGGTTGGAAAGAAAGTCCATCTGGGCAACAGTGAAGGAAAAACTCAAGGCAGGCAGGGTGCCTCCTGCCAGCGACTTTCTCCGAAGGTCACAAATTTATCTCCTGAAACTGCAAACAAAGTTTCACGCCCTTTTATATTAAAAATAAAATAGGGCAGAAAACTAAGAATCAATGGAAGCCACAGCTATATTAAAAATAATAAATCCTCACAATCAAGAACACACTGAGAACATTTCTGCAAAGTTCTCCAGATGCTGAATGAGGGGCCACACAGCAGCCTTCCACTGCCTGGACCTGACGCAGTGGCTGTGTGAGCTTGAGCAATTATCTTACCCTCCAGGGCCTCAGTTTCCTCATCTGTAAAATGGGGATCTATCTCATAGGCTCGTGGTGAGGTTCAATTAGTTAACACACAAAGAAAGACTCAGAACCATGCCTATGCGTGGTAAGCTTAGGGATTACCAGCCTTTTAAAAATCCCATGAAATGTGGATGTCCTTTGCAAGCTGAGCAAATCCCTTCTTTGGTTTTCCTTTCTTCTTTTTTTGCCATGAAACATATAAAAGAGTATATATAATACATAGGATTAAACAATAATTATAAAATTAATATCCAGCCGGGCACAGTGGCTCACACCTATTATCCCAGAACTTTGGGAGGCTGAGTCAGGCGGCTCACTTGAGGTCAGGAGTTCGAGACCAGCCTAACCAACAGAGAGAAACCCCATCTCTACTAAAAATACAAAATTAGCCAGGCATGGTGGCACATGCCTGTAATCCCAGCTAATCTGGAGGCTGAGGCAGGAGAATGGCTTGAACCCGGGAGGCAGAGGTTGCAGTGAGCTGAGATGGCGCCATTGCACCCCATCCTGGGCAACAAGAGTGAAACTCCATCTCAAAAAAAAAAAAAAAATTAACATCCATGTGTCCACCTCTCAGCTTAAGAAAAATAACATCACCAGGACTTCAGAAGCGCCCCAGAACCCCTCCTCCCTTATCAAATCCCCTCTCATGCCTGTCTACAGGAAACACTATTTCAAATTGTCTGTTAATCATCTTTTTCTTGATGGTCTTACTTAAAATAAATTTTTTTTTGAGACAGAGCCTTGCTCTTGTCGCCCAGGCTGAAGTGTAATGGCACAATCTTGACTTACTGCAACCTCCACTTCCCAGGTTCAAGTGATTCTCCTCTTTCAGCCTCCCAAGCAGCTGGGATTACAGGCATCTGCTACAACACCTGGCTACTTTTTGTATTTTTAGTAGAGACGGGGTTTCACCAACGTTAGCCAGGCCGGTCTCAAACTCCTGACTTCAGGTGATCCGCCCGCCTCAGCCTCCCAAAGTGCTGGGTTACAGTGTGAGCCACTGCACCTGGCCGATGATTTTATTATATATGAATATATCCCCCAAACAATCTACTGTTTCGTTTTGCCTGATTTTGAAATGTATACAATTAGAATAATACTGTGTGCACATTCTCCATAATTTTACTTTCTCTTGACATTTTGGTTGTTGATAGTTTTTCCAAAATTAAAACAATTATAAACACTGCTGTCCTGGACATCTACGTATGCACATTTTGGTCAACATTCATGATAATTTTTAAAGAGTAGTTCCTGTGACTGAAGTTGTTCAATTAAAGAGAACATGCAAAGGCATCTGATATCTATTGCTAATCGCCCTCCAGAAAAGCTGTAACAGTTTCTGCTCACCTGGCAGTCTATAAGGATGCTTGCTGCGCTCTACCTTCCAACACTGAGCTCTATTATTTTTTAAATTTACTAAAGTGGTCCAAAAATAGCAGCTTGCTTTTATTTTTCACTGATTTGCCTACTGGGGAGGTTGAGCAATTTTCCCTATTTGTGGTCCAGGTCTGGTTTTATGCTTTTGTAATAAGTGGAAATTTAATAAGCTGGGGTTTTGTTTTGTTTTGTTTTAGCTCCAATCCTTGCTTCTCAGAGAATATAAACGTCTCTCGAAAGGGAAGGCAACACCTTTAGCAAGAAGCAATAACCAGTGTTTGTTTTGTGGAAGTTCAGTTTCCTCAAATAAACGCCGCTTTAGCCTAAAGGGGACAGGTTACAATTAAATGCATACTAATTAAATCTCATGATTATACATTTTAAAGGTGGCTGGGCGAGGCGGCTCACACCTGTAATCCCAGTACTTTGGGAAGCCGAGGCAGGCAGATCACGAGGTCAGGAGAGTGAGACCATCCTGGCCAACATGGTGAAACCCCATCTCTACTAAAAATACAAAAATTAGCCAGGTGTGGTGGCGCGTGCCTGTAGTCCCAACTACTCGGGAGGCTGAGGCAGGAGAATCACTTGAACCTGGGAGACGGAGGGTGCCGTGAGCTGAGATCACCCTACTGCACTCCAGCCTTGCAGCAGAGTGAGACTCCATCTCAAAAATAAAAATAAAATTTAAGGGCAGAAATCAGAGAAAAACTTTAGAAAAATGGGTGAGAAGAGAGAACCCTGCTGAATTTGCACTGTGATTTAGTTAGGAATAAACAATTATAAAATTAACATCCGGTGTGTGTGTAAAATCTGATTAATACTCAAAGCTGATGAGTGTATGGGGGAATTGCATAATCTCATATGCCACTGATGCGGCTGTTAAAAACAAATTTTTGTTTTCCAACAAAAAGTCCCTAAGCAGCAAAGGGACGAAGATGGATTTACTCAGCCCATGTCTCCCTAGGCCAGCACCCTGGCTCCGTTTCTAGGTGTGGATTGGCCCCGAGTAGTGAAACTGAACAGGCAGCGTGGGTCAGGAAAACTGCTCAGTGTAGGAGTACCACACACCCTGCGGGATAGCACGAAAAGCTGCGTATGGACTCCCCGGATCCCCGGTTTGAATCAGTTCAATAGTAACCTCAGGACCTTGGCAAGTCGCTGTAACCTCTGTGAACCTCCGGTCCCTCGTTTGGGAAATTGGATAACAGCATCTTCCACAACAAGATCTTTGTGAGAATGACTGAGCTGTGAAGCACCTACCTTGGGCTTTCTATGATTAGGATTAATCCAATCACTCCATAAACATTTATTGAGGACATTTCAGTGTCGGACACAGCTCTTGGGAATTAGAGTCTAGTGGGGAGGTGAGAGACAAGCCCCAACAGACGAGCCAACCCTACAGCATGTCGAGGGTGTGAGGACATGAACTCACATAGAGCAGGTGGGGAGGGCGGAGCAGGGGAGCTCCCTGAGAAGGCGGCTTGGAAGAAAGCTTTAAAGCAAGGAACTGCATGATTTGTGATGTCTGGAAAGGGAAAGATACAGAAATGGCTGGAGGTGGGATGTGTCTGGGGGTCCCACACCAGTGAGTGACCCTGCGGCTGAGTGGAAAGAGTGACAGGGAGGGTGACGGCTGGTGAGGTTTCAGAGCAGAGTGGGGGCAGGTCACACAGACCCTACAGACCCTAAGGGGGTGGATACGAGCCCATGTACTTGGCTATGTGTTGGTTTCTAGGGCTACAAAGACGTGATTCTGGCCCTCGAAGGAGCTTAGAGTCCAATCTAGTGGGACCCCGGGCAGTTCAGTGGAAACTGGCCCACCGGCTCTCTACAAAGGCACAGCCTCATCCCAACCCCCATCCCCCTCATAGAGGTTCAAACTGGCTGGATTCCTTGGTGTCCTCTGTCACCTAGGGTAGGGGCAAACCTTCAGGCAAGTCTTGGAAAAGCCTCCCAGAGGCTAGTGAATGGGATTCAGGTCTTTTTAAAAAAGGTTGCATGCAGTGCTGGACCCTCTTGCCCTTCCTTCCTTTCCACCATGTGAGGAAGACACTTAGACAGAGCCATCTATGAGGAACAGACCACCAGACACCAGTCCTGCCCATGCCTGGAGATCTGAAACTTCCCAGTGTCTAGGACCAGGAAAAATCAATTTCTATTGTTTATCAATTACCCAGTCTGTGGTATTTTGTTATCACAACATGGATGCACTAACAACTGTTAGTGGAAGCATCATGGCCCCTCACCCAAGAATCCATCTATGATAACCATGTATCACAGTTCTAGGCATAAACACTTAATGTTTTTAATAAACAAATGAAGGAACAGATAAGTTGAAATGCCTGCCTATACTCAGAGAATACATTTAAAACATCACAAAGCAATCTTGAAAAAGGAGAACCAAACTGGAAGACACAATATCCAACTTCAAGACTCACTACGAAGTTGCAGTACTCAGGATAGTGTGGTCTTGGCATAAGGATGGTGAAGAGATCACTGGAACAGAAGAGAGAATCCAGAAAGAGATCCACCCTAATGTGGTCATGTGATTTCCAACAAAGATGCCAAAGTCACTGGGGGAAACAACAGTCTCTTTATCAAACGATACTAGATGAATTAAATATCCATATGGAGAAAAATGAGCCTCAATCTCTACCTCACACCGTTCACCCACACACAAAAATGACGATGAGCTGGAGCACAACCCTGAAAGTGAAAGCTAAACTTTTCTAAAGTTCTAGATGAAAACATGGGAGAATATCTTCATGACTTGCAGATGGACAAGACACAGACAACCATAAAAGAACATGCTGATAAACCAGACTTCATCAAAATTAAAAATAACAAAAATCAAAAGACACCAATATGTATTACTCTCTATACTTATGAAAATGTTCACAATAAGATGTTGTAAGAAAGAAAATCCACTCTCAAAGTGTAGCAAGGGTTTCCCCAAATCCCAGCCTAAGTAAAATACCACTTCCAAGCCCTATTGTCACGTTCTAGTTTCTTCACAAGGTGACAGCTCATCCCTCCCCTGTGTACTGATGTCATAATAACCATGCTGCACATATCAAGAGTACTTGGGGCCAGGCGTGGTGGCTCATGCCTGTAACCCCAGCTACTCTGGAGGCTGAGGCAGGAGAATCACTTGAACCTGGGAGGAGGAAGTTGCAGTGAGCAGAGAGTGTGCTACTGCACTCCAGCCTGGATGACAGAGAGAGACTTTGTCTCAAAAAAAAAAAAAAGAAAGAAAGAAAAAAGCGTACTTGGATGAGGCATGCATGTCAGAACAGCCATGGGAGGTGGGTGGGTGGCCTGGTGGGTGAAGATTCCCTCCCTCCACCACACTTTTCTGCCCAGGCACCATGTCCATCCTTTAAGGTAAAAACCTCAGAAGGACGCCTTCTTCCTAACAAAGCCTCATGGCCAAACACCTGTTTGACCCATTTAAATGGAAGAATGAAAATTCTAGGCTGGGCGAGGTGGCTCATGCTTGTAATCCCAGCATTCTGGGAGGCCAGGGTGGGTAGATCACTTCAGGTCATGAGTTTGAGACCAGTCTGGCCAAGATGGGAAACCCCTCTCTACTAAAAATACAAAAATTAGCCAGACGTGGTGGCTGGCGCCTGTAATCCCAGCTACTCAGGAGACTGAAACATGAGAATCGCTTGAACCCAGGAGGCAGAGGCTGCAGTGAGCTGAATCGCACCACTGCACTCCAGCCTGGGCGACAGCATAAGACTCCATCTCAAAAATAAAAATAAAGATGAAAATAATGAGGCTGGGCATGGCGACTCATACTGTAATCCCAGCACTTGGGGAGGACGAGGTGGGCGGATCACCAGGTCAGGAATTTGAGACCAGCCTGGCCAACATGGTGAAACCCTGTCACTACTAAAAATACAAAAATTAGCCAGGCATGGTGGTGGGAGCCTGTAATCCCAGCTGCTCGGGAGGCTGAGGCAGGAGAATCGCTTGAACCTGGGAAGCGGAGGTTGCAGTGAGCCAAGACTGGGCCATTGCACTCCAGCCTGGGTAATAGAGTGAGACTCTGTCTTAAACAAATAAATAAATAATAATAAAGAAAGTTCTACCGAGGAACACAATGTTAACAGAAAAAAAATTGTCATTATGCAAACAGTACAGCACTCTGAACAGACACTGAAAACAGCTCTCGTCTCAAAGACCCCAGGGCTTGCATCACAGTATGAGAAATGTGATGCCGGGGAAAACAGCGTGGAATGAACGAAGCCTTCCCGCCAGCCAGTGGTCTCTTTGTGGACCCATTACCTTGCACTCCCAATCATATTAGATCACTTCCCATCCAGAGGCTCCTCAAGACTTTGGACAGTTCTTCAGTGGCTCTTACAGAAAGACACTGTCTCCAAACAAATGCAGTATTTACATTCAGTTCATTGAATCTCTAGGAAACACCAGAATTATCAGGAAGAATATATTAAATGGCTCGAGGCCTACTGTCAGGCATGGTTCTACAGCTTGACAGTAAAATGCCTAGAACTAGTTCCTGTTTCTGCAATGAGGTGTTCCTTTAGAGTCAATGATAACTCACAGACAAAACTACAAGTTCACGCTGTGGGGTTCGTTCCCATGTGAGACCCCTCGGAATTGGGCCTCACCATATGGTGAGCTTGAGCCCAGACACAATTTCCCGTTGGAGGCAGTCGAGCTATAGGAAAGTAGGAACTGCAGGTAAAGGAATTACAAAAAGAACTTTGTGAGACTGTGATGTGGCCTGCATGGATCTGACAGGACAATGTGTCCAGTTTCTGTATCTGATTTATGACTTTGTTTACCCACTATTGGGTCCTGTGCCTGTTCTTGTGACTGTGCAAATATAATGGGTTTCTGCCTCTCTGGTGCCTTGCACAGGTTAGTAACTTTTAACTATAGGTTTCCCCACCACCTGTGTGACTTGATTGTACCCAATTATGTATCTGATTTTACTATTGTTCTTGTGTGCTGCTTTCATGTATGAGATAATGGTATCTGTTCCTGTTAATGACGTAGGACAAACATATATATACTAACTGTGTGCACAATAAAGTTGCTGTTTAAGCATTGCTTACTCAGTCCTCCAGAGCCTGCTTGCCTGTCTTCTCTTTTTTCCACGCACTCCCCTATTCAGGTTGGGACCCTCTTGCTGGCCAAGAGTCCCCGGCAGACATGCCAGCCTCTCAGGAACCCAGATCACGCAGGGGATATCTTGAAGTTCTTAAAAAAGGAAAAACCTGGCCAGGTGAGGTGGCTCAAGCCTGTAATCCCAGCACTTTGGGAGGCCGAGACAGGTGGATCATGAGGTCAGGAGTTCAAGACCAGCCTGGCCAAGATGGTGAAACCTGTCTCTACTAAAAACTACAAAAAGTAGCCGGGCACGGTGGCAGGTGCCTGTAATCCCAACTACTCAGAAGGCTGAGGCAGGAGAATCACTTGAACCCAGGCAAAAGAGGTTGCAGTGAGCCGAGATCGCGCCACTGAACTCCAGCCTGGGCAACAGAGTGAGACTCCGTCTCAAAAAAAAAAAAAAAAACAAAAGCAAAAAAAAAAGAAGAAGAAGAAGAAGAAACCTGAAGATGCCTTCTGTGTCATGGGGATAACAATGATTGATCTTTACCCAAGAAACTCCTGAAATTTTGTCTTTGGACAGGCCTCTTTGACAGATGGTGTAGGGATATTCAGCTTTGCTAAGTATGGCAGTGATTTTTATAACTTGTGCAATGAAGGCAAAGTGAGGAGGCGCGGAAAACATCTGCAAGTGACTATTCAATTTTTGATAACTATTACATTCTAGAAATAATTTGTTTCCCTATATTGATCCCATAAGATTTTAAACCATGAGATTGGACACACACGTGGACCGCGACAGTGTCAGTGGCTTGTGGGCCTAACACAAGGCTCCAACCACTAGGAAGAAGCTGACCAGCACCCTCTTGCCCTGTTCATGCAAGTTGCAGAGTGTGACTGACTTTAGCATTGTTGAAAGCTACAAAGCACTGGGGCGGGGCGGGGAGTGGATTGACGATGAATCTGCGGCACACCTGTAGGAACTCCGAAACACAGGCCTGAGGGTGATGCGACTTACCAAAACCTGCAGGAATCTTTAAGGAATGGAAAGATGGGCCAGGCGCGGTGGCTCACGCCTGTGATCCCAGCACTTTCGGAAGCCGAGGTGGGTGGATCACCTGAGATCAGGAGTTCGAGACCAGTCTGGCCAACATGGCGAAACCTTGTCTCTACTAAAAGCACAAAAATTACCAGACATGGTGGCGGGCACCTGTAATCCCAGCTACTCAGGAGGCTGAGGCAGGAGAATTGCTTCTACCCAGGAGGTAGAGGTTTCAGTGAGCCGAGATCGCGCCACTGCACTCCAGTCTAGTGCAGTCAAAAAAAAAAGAATAGATGGATAATAAAATGCCTTGCCGTTCTCCAAAAATAAGGACCTTCAAATTGGAGTAATCAAAATAAATACTCGTACATTATGCTTTCAAACAAACAAACAAAAAAGAGCAGTGGCATGAGACTCACGTGTCTAAAGCCTCCAGAGAATATGGCACTGGGTGCTGGACTGGATGGCAGTTTCTCTTGCTTCAAAATAGGGCGAGTAGAGCCTTTAGGATCCTCTTGATTGAGAGGTTTCAGAATATCTGGTGCACTGGCCTTCTGAGAAGGAAAAACAAAAATTAATATTATAGTCTGCATCCCAGTTTGGTTTTGTTCAAACGTGGTGCCTTCAGCAAGCAGAGCCTGCATCTTCTACAGACTTCTGAGGAGGACACACCCATATTTGGTACACACATGTGCACGTGCACACACACGTACACACACACACACACACACACACGCAGGGCCCACAGGCAGACAACATCCAGCTTTGGGACAGTCATGAACAGTGATGGGTAGATTACTCATGCATTAGTAAAAGTCTTAAAGAAGTCCAAATTTTAGCCTTAATAAATGGTCCTGGCATTTCATCACTTGACATATAATAATTAGCCTGATAAGCAGAGTTTTAGCCCTAACATGCTTATAAAAAGGGATAAATCAAAACATGTCTCTAAATTTTCTAAAAATGTTTTGTGAATAGTTGACACTTCTATTTATTTATTATTTATTGAGACAGAGTCTTACTCTGTCACCCAGGCTGGACGCTGGAGTGCAGTGACACAACCTTGGCTCACTGCAGCCTCTGTCTCCTGGGTTCACGCATTTCTCCGGCCTCAGCCTCCCAAGTAGCTGGGACTATAGGCACCCACCACCAGCTGGCTAATTTTTATATTTTTAGAAGAGATGGGGTTTTACCATGTTGGCCAGGCTCACCTCAAACTCCTGACCTCAAGTGATCCACCTGCCTCAGCCTCCCAAAGTGCTGTGATTATATGTGTGGGCCACTGGTCACAGCCAAGTTGATACTTCTATGATGCATACAGCTGTGTTTTCCAGTATGGTAGTCACTGGCCACATATGACTGCTCAAATTAACTGAACTCAAACAAAATTAGCCACATGACTAAAATTAGCCACATGACTAGTGGTAGTCACTAGCCATACACGACTACTTAAATTAACTGAAATCAAACAAAATTAACTCAGCTTCTCAGCTGCCCTAGACACGTCAAAGGCTCGGTGGCCACATGCAGCCGTGGTCATTGTTTGCACAGCTCACATAAAGCTCATTCCTATCCTTGCAGAAAAAGTCCACTGGACAGTGCTCATAGAGAGCAAAAAACACAATAGGCAAGGTGGGAAAACCTCTTAATGGCTGAAAATAAAAAGTTTCCAAGCAGAACTCAGAAACACAATAGTTGCCCCATAGTCATAATTTTCTGGAATAAAATACTAAGTGAGAATATGACAGAACAAATGAAAGATTACCTTCGAATTATTTATGCTCTCCATCCCCAGAATGCCAACTTAATTCCTACAGACATTTATCTGTTAAGCAACATTATATTCACTCCACCACACTAAATTCTGGAGGCTGGAAGAGTAGAAGGGGAGGAAGAGAGGAGAAAGAGGGGAAGATGCAAGGTCCATCCTACAAGGGCTCAGTAGCTAGTAGGAAGACAGACACACCATTCAAATGGAAGCACCAGCCAGGTCAGTGGGAAAGAGGCAAGGGACTGTGTCTTCAGCATGCGAGCATCTGGGGCAGGCTTGAGTGGGGCTGCAATCATCTGAGAGGACGCTGAGGCTGGCTGGGGTAAGCCTGGGAGGGGAGGCCTTCCACCTGGAACAGCTGGTGATGGTTAAACAGAAAGCACGTCCTAGACCTGCAGACACGTGGACACAGACCATGAGCACACAGGGGATGAGTGAGGTTGTCGGAACACTAAAAGTGTAAGAGAAGTGTCAATCAAAGCCACAGCGAAGGAGCCGGAGGCTGGAAGAGCCAGCAGATCCAATTAGAGAGGTTCAAGAATGAAGGTGTGCCAAAGAGAGGAAAATGGAGGAGAAAGCTTACCGGCAGCTAAAGAAAGGCACATTTTACATAACTGCCCATTAAATGGGCAAATGCTAAAAATTATGAAGTTGAGTTTTACAAGATGAAAAGAGTCCTGGAGATGGATGGTGGTGATGGGTGCCCAGCATTAGGAACGTTTTCAATGCCATGACAAGGCATTTAAAATGGCATAGATGGTAAGTTTTGTGTTATGTGTATTTACTATAAAAATTTTTGAGGAAGAAAAGGTACAAAGTTGAGTGCTGGCAAGAGTGCTGGAAAACAGGTGATGCCCTGCCAGTGGTCATGTGAACTGAGTCAACCTCAATGGAGGGCCACTTGGCAGCATGAACTAAAAGCCCTAAAAAGTAGCAGTTAAAAAGGAATAGCTGGCCGGGCACAGTGGCTCGCACCTGTAATCCCAGCACTTTGGGAGGCCAAGGCTGGCAGATCACCTGAGGTCAGGAATTCAAGACCAGCCGGGTCATTATGGTGAAACCCCGTCTCTACTAAAAATACAAAAATTAGCCAGGTATGGTGGCGCACACCTGTAGTCTCAGGTACTCAGGAGGCTGAGGCAGGAGAATCACTGGAACCCAGGAGGCAGAGGTTGCAGTGAGCCAAGATCGTGCCACTGCACTCCAGCCTGGGCATCTGAGTAAGATTCCATCTCAAAAAAAAAAAAAAAATGGAAAAAGAAAATCTTCTTCCTCAGTTCCCCTCCCGAGAGATCTCCCTCTCGATGGTTATTAGGCTTCCTTCCTGTTCAACAGGTGCAGGCTTTTATGGCCAATATAGGTCAATACTCTACATTCATAACACATACAGTAAAATCCCAGTGGAATGCACAGGAAAGGACAGGTAAGAATTCACTTCTTGAGGAATCCTGGCCCAGATGCTTAAGTGAGCACTTTTGAAGGGGTGTTTTCAGAGCATGTAGTTCAAACTTAACAGTCAGAGAAGTAGTGTGGAAAATATCCTGAGTTGTTTTCTCGGTTTACATCCCCAAGTCCCCGCGTGATTTAAAGGCGGGAGGATCACTTGAGCCTAGGAGTTCAAGACCAGTCTGGGTAACCTGGTGAAACTCCATCTCTAGAAAAAACACACAAATTAGCTGGGTGGAGTGGTACACTCTGGTAGTCCCAGCTACCTGGGGTGCAGAGGTGGGAGGATCGCTTGAGCCCAGGAGGTCGAGGCTGCAATAAGCCATGTTTGTGCCACTGCACTCCAGCCTGGGTGACAAAGTGACACCCTGTCTCCAAGTAAAAAATAAGGAAAGCTATCTACTACTTCTGTGCCTCAATGTAGCCATTTGCAAGGTGGGCACCAACATCCCTACTTCCAAAGCAGGGGTACCATGCTCTATGATTAACCCTGGCAAGATACTCCGACATGCTCTGATGAAAATGAGAGGAATTCTGGTGAGCTCCCCAGCATGTGAACTGCAGTCTGACGAATGTTCTGTTTAAACATGTACTCCTGGGCCGGGGCGGTGGCTCACACCTGTAATCCCAGCACTTTGGGAGGCTGAGGCAGAAGGATCAATTGAGCTCAGGAGTTTGAGACTAGCCTATGCAACACAGCAAAGCCTGTCTCTACTAAAAATCAAAAAATTAGCCAGGTGTGGTAGTGCATGCCTGTAATCCCATCCACCCAGGAGGCTGAGGCACGAGAACCACTTGAACCGGGGAGGCACAGGTTGCAGTGAGCTGAGATTGTGCTGCTGCACTCCAGCCTGGGCAACAGAGTGAGACTCTGTCTCAAAAATAAATAAATAAAGATATATTCCTTATATTTCAACCCAATAGTTATTTCACATTTATAGATCACACTATGATGGCTGAGTACTTTATAAACATTTGGCTAAATTGTCCCTTAAAACAGCCACATCTGGCTGGGTATGGTGGCTCACACTTGTAATCCTAGCCCTTTGGGAGGCCTAGGTGAGAGGACCGCTTGAGCCCAGCAGTTTCAGACCAGCCTGGGCAACACAGTGAGACCTCATCTTTACTAAAAATAAAAATAAAAAATATCAGCCAGGCATAGTGCCACATCCCTGTAGTCTCAGCTACATGGAAGGCTGAGGTGGGAGGATCGATTGAGCCTGGGAGATCAAGGCTACAGGGACCCATGATAGCACCACTGCACTCCAACCTGGGCAACAGAGCAAGACTCAGTCTCAGAAAGAAACAAAGAAACGACCAACCAACCCAGCCACGTCCTCAGTTAAGGTGAGAAGAGAGAAGTCCTGCAGAGAGCTGTAAGCATGTCCTGCCAAGAGCGTGGCTGAGAGGTGGACACAGGCATACAACGTCCATTGGATGGGCTGCCTCCCCACCGCCTCCCCGCACCCACCACTTCTGTCCCTCAGCTCCCTCAGCCCATCAGACAACCCTGGTCAGACTCACTCTGGGCCACGTGCCCTGGCAGGCTCTGGGCCATGTGCATGCGCAGCAGGGGCGGGGCCATGTCAAGGCCCACGGGCCATCCTCAGGCAGAACACCACAAGCCCAGCCTGCGGTATGTGGGATGCGCACCACACAGCACATCACAGTGCAGATGAGAAATGCATCCCAGCTCTGGGACGTGGGCAGGGTACGGTTGGTTTCTGGGGCAGGCTCCACCTAGCTATTGGTCACCTCATTGCCCCAGTGTCCTGTCTTTAACGGGGACAAGAACAGTGCAAGCCTCACAGGGCTGTCTTAAGGATGACAAAGGCTAAATATAAAGGCCTCTAAGGGGCATTACACCGAGAACAATGCCAGGCACCTGGTTACCCGAAGTCCGTGTCAGCCTCTGAGTGGTTTCTTATGACTCAGGCAAGTAAGAGAATTACTCATACTTCCACAATCCCCTTCCTGAACGCTCTTTTTCAGCAGTCCTCATTTGTCCTTCTTATGGGGACATAGAGTTTAGAAGTCAGAGTCAAATCCCGGCTCTGTTCCAGGCTCTATCTTTCATTCACTATGTGATGTTAGACACATTGGTTAACTTCTCACTAAAACTCAGCTTCTTGATTTTTAATGATTATTATTTTTTTTTTGAGATGGAGTTTCATTCTTGTCACCCAGGCTGGAGTGCAATGGCATAATCTCAGCTCCCTGCAACCTCTGCCTCCCGGGTTCAAGCGCTTCTCCTGCCTCAGTCTCCCGAGTAGCTGGGATTACAGGAGCCTGCCATCACACCCAATTTTTGTATTTTGAGTAGAGACAGGGTTTTGCCATGTTGACCAGGCTGGTGTCGAACTCTCTACCTCAAGTAGTCCACCCACCTCAACCTCTCAAAATGCTGGGATTACAGGCATGAGCCACAATGCCTGGCCAGTTTTTTTAATTTTTAATTTATTATTATTATTGAGACAGGCTTTCATTGTGTTACCCAGGCTGGAGTGTAGTGTTAAAATCATGACTCACTGCAGCCTTGACCTCCCGAGCTCAAGTGATCCTCCCACTCAGTCTCCCGAGTAGCTAGGATTATAGGCTTGTGTCACCATACCTGGCTAATATTCATATTTTTGTAGAGACAGGGATTCCCCATATTGCCCAGGCTGGTCTTGAACTCCTTGGCTTAGGCGATCTGCCCAACTCAGCTTCCCAAAGTGCTGGGATTACAGGCATAAGCTACCCCGCTCGGCCGATCTTTATCATGGGAGGAACAATATCTCGGCATTTTTTAAAGAATTAAATGTGATAAAGTAGGTAAGAAAAAATGCTGTCACCATGTGTGGCACATAGAGCTTCAGAAGTAGCTGCTCACCTTCCCTTCTGCCTGTTTCACTAGGAGAAGGAGTGATCCCTGGAGGGAGTTCGGATGGCACTTCTGTAGACCCTGGGAAGCTGGCATGTGCTGACACTTGTTTGTGTTTTAGAATTTCAAACACCTGCCAAATACATTTCAAACCGTCTAGACACCTTGCTCCTAAAGTGTCTGAGAACCTCACAGCATAGACTTCACCAGATCCCAGGAGCTTACCAAAAATGCATCTGAGGTTCCTCATCTCAAGCCCACTCCACAGCTACTGGTTTGGAATTGGCATTTTAAGAGCCCCAGTGGGGCTGTATGCGGTGGCTCACGCCTGTAATCCCAGCACTTTGGGAGGCTGAGGCAGGCAGATCACCTGAGGTGGGGAGTTCAAGACCAGCCTGACCGACATGGAGAAACTCTGTTTCTAATACAAAAATTAGCCAGGCATGGTGGCGGGCACCTGTAATCCCAGCTACTCAGGAGGCTGAGGCAGGAGAAGCACTTGAACTCAGGAGGTGGAGGTTGCAGTGAGCTGAGATCACACCACTGCACTCCAGCCCCAATGACGCCCACACTCATAAGAGCTGGGAATCACTGCGCCAGAGTTCAGTCCACTTTTGGCTACACAACCTTGGGCATGTGACTGAATATGTCTAAGCCCCCATTTCTTTACATGTAAAATGAGGCTGCATGCAATACCTACCTGAGAGGGCAGTTATGAAGATAAAATGAGATAGTCTAGTTAAGCTTTTAGTACAGAGTCCAGCACATCATAGTAAATGCTGGCAATTTAGATAAAATATTTAGATGATTTAGATAGCAAATCAGATACTACATTATCTCATGAGATGTTCACAAAAACCCAGTGCTGTGGGCAGAATAGGTGTTAATGATCATCTTCATTTTACAGAGGGGACACTGGGCTCCAGTGGGAAGCAGGATGTGAACTCTCAAGATGGTACGTGCAAGTTCCAGCAGAAGAGGGGGGGCTGACCTCACACCCTCGCCCAAAGGACAGTCTGTCTGGGGACAGCTTGAGCAGAGTCCACAGCAGCAGAGAAGGGACACCGGTTCTGTCCAGCCAACCAGGGAGGTCACATCAACTCTGTAAGTCACAGTGGGTGACACCTGGCCAGCCAAGGCACCTCAGCTGACTGAGAATGCAGGCTTTCTCATCCTAAGGTTGGCTTTCTCTCACACCCGAAGCATTTGCTCCGGGCTGGGTTAGTCCTGGTGGGAAGGTGGGATAATTATTTCCCTAGAACCTTTATTAGAGGAGCTCTCACTTGTGGTGTGGACAGCGTGGGAAGAGCGCCCCGCAGGCTTGCTCGTGCCTTTACGTTTTCAGTGGTTGCCATCAGAGGCCAGGACAGATTTTAGCCAAAGCCTGCGGGTCTTGCAGACTCCAGGGCTAACCTGGCAGGTGTGAGCCCTGCAGGAAACCCTTGGGCTTTGGTAATGCCTTGAAGCCAGCAGGGAGCTCTGTGGACACAGAACCGCCTCAGGGGCTTGTGATTAGGTGGAAGCCTTTTCCTGTCTGAATACTTTTGCAGACTGACCTGCCTTGGGCCAGACCTGCCCAAATAGAGGCGCTGACTGATAATTATGTTTTTCTAATAGCTTACTGTTTTTCCACAAAACAAAAAAAACCATAAATCTACAGAAAAGGCAGCTAGAAGGTCTTGTAAGACAACATGAAGGTGATCAGCGTGGAGGCCTTGCGGGGCTCAGGGTACCCTGGTGGTGACGTTGACCGCTGTGTCAGACTGGCTCCGTCTCTCTGTCTGGCCCGAACACTGCCCGGGGCCCGTGGCAAGAAGATGCTTCTCAGAAGTCATGTCATTCTGGGACTTGGAGAGCTCTAAAAAAGCAAACACAAGGGTTGACGGGTGGGAACGCGCAGCTTTGCTGAGACTCGTGGGAGCCTTTTCTGGGGCTCCGGGAACCCACAGACAGTGGGTCTCAAGGTCCCAAGAGGGCAAAGCATGGAGGAGCAAGGGTGACATGTCCCCACAAGTGCAGAGGCACTGGGGGCAGGGGGGTGGCAGACACTGGGTGCTGGACCAGGGCAGGAGAGGGCTGGCTTCCTTCCTGTCCCACTGAGGTCACGCGGGCCACGGTCAGGGTGAGAGTTGAAGGGAAACCTTCCACCCAAGCTCCTCTACGTTCCGAGTCACACGCATGAGTGCACACTCATCCAAACATGCAGACGGCTACCACCCAAGCCGGCTTTCTAGGAGTTCCTTACATAGATGTTACAATTAACACCATTTCTTGTGACTCTTTGAAAAGGTAAAAATAAGATTTGGGGTGTCCTCGTAACAATGATAGCAAGCAAACCCTGAAAAGACGGCTGTAAAAAAATGTGTTTCATTTTTACAGCATAATAGTGGCCTAGAATAAAGACGAATAAAGTTGGAAGGAAGGACGCCACAGACAGAAGTGAGAGGACCGCCTCAAAGACGGTTTCATTTTCCCTTGAGAACCCCGTTCCGCCAAACGCGGACCTTCAAACTGTCCCTAGAGCTGCGCTGCCAGTAGACAGACAATGCAAGCCACATACGTAATTCTAAATATTATAGTGGCCACATTAAAAAAGTAAAAAGAAACAGGTAACGTTGTCTATTTTATTTATTTTTGAGATGGAGCCTTGCTGACGCCCAGGCTGGAGTGCAATGACATGATCTCGGCTCACTGCAACCTCCGCCTCCTGGGTTCAAGTGATTCTCCTGCCTCAGCCTCCCAAGTAGCTGGGATTACTGGTGCCTGACACCACACCCAGCTATTTTTTGTATTTTTAGTAGACACAGGGTTTCACCATGTCGGCCAGGCTGGTCTTGAACTTCTGAGCTCAAGTGATCCACCCACCTCGGCCTCCCAAAGTGCTGGGATACAGGCATGAGCCACCACGCACGGCCAAATTAATTTTAATTCTATATTTAGTTTAACACAATATATCCAAAATATTATTAAAACATGTCATCAATAGTAAAGTTATCCATGAAATATTTTATCTTTGTTTGATTCCAAGCCTCTGAAACCCAGTGTGTTTCAATTTGGTAGAGCATCTTGCAGCCATATTTCAGGGGCTCAAGAGCGACATGTGCTTAGAGGCCACCGCAATGGACCGCATGGCTCTCAGCCCCTCTGGCTGGCCTCAGATCCACTCTTTGGGATGTTATATTGCATGAGTCCTCTCTCCTCTCGCTATTTATTAGTTCTCTCCCGCCTGCACTGCCCAGGAGCGAGTCTTGTGGTGTCTCTGTCCTCTACAGAGGGAAATTCAACACAGGCACCCTGAAACTGCTGGGGTGTCCAGCTTTTCCGCCAGACTGCCTCCTAGCCTCCCCTGAGAGCAATGCCATCCCCACATCCTCAAGGCGACCATCCAGAAACAGTGGAGTGTCGTTTTAAGGCCGGCAGCTCCCAAGGCACTAGCACGCACCAGGTCCTCAAAGTAAAAGACGTGCTCAGATGGCCCGTCCCAGCCTGGGCTGTGAGGGGCTCTGATTTCTAAGCCCTCAGGAGGAACTGGTCGCCCAGCAATCTCTTAGTGCCCACCCCAAAGCCTGGGTCTATTTGGGCCATTTAAACTTCAGAGGCAAGAGGAGAGGACGAGCCTTCCTGAGCATTTGGGCTCTGAGAAATAGGCTTATAGGTCAGTATTAATGGGGGACAAAGGATAATGAAGAGAAAGAAATGCAGATTGCTCCTGAGCAAGACCAGTTTTCTCATTTCCTCTTCCTCCTTCTAAGGGGGACTACAATGCTGACATCTTCTAGAGATGTACTGATCATAGACAGGGTTCAGGCACTCATTTCCTCCTGCTGGTTTGACTTCACTGGGCAGCATCAGGAGCCAGAGGTTGTAATTACGGGTCAGCTTTCAAAACCCCTCACGGACAAGGCCTCCCTTCAGCGCCTGGCCCAGCGCAAAGTCTGGGCTCTCCCCAGCCTCTCCCTGCAGACCTCAAGTGCCAATCTGACTTCCTTCCCTCGGAATGAGGCTCCCCTCGGCACCCTCTTCCGTGGGGAAACAGGCAGCCAAAAGATCACAGGGCATGAGAAGAAGAGCTCAAAACCCAAAGAAACAGGAGCCAGCACCTACAGGATGCCACATGTCCTATGGCAGAGACAGGAGGAGGGCGTATGTGGTCATGTGTCCTGTCCATATAAAACTAGGGGAAGCACTCGGGAAAGGCCAAAGGCCAAACATCACTCCCAGGAGCCAGAAAGCTGGGGTTTTGTCTCTCTGCCTCTGGGCTGAGGGTGTGTGTGTGTGTGCACGCACACACACACGCACACACAGGTTATGAGGTTTCAGTCACTCCCCATATCTGAGAAGGGATGCCTGCTGCTTTGCTCTTGTGAATTCCCCCACACCCCACCCAGGGACTAGCTCTAGTTGTCCACCTGGGTATTACACTGGTAAGCCTCAAGCGTGTGAGCAGGTGCACAGGCCAGGCTATCGGGTGGCTGTTGGACAGCTGTGAGCATATCCAGTGCACCTATGTGTAGGGCTGGGGCGTCCAGGAAGGTGCCTGTGTGCTGACACATGTGTCCCACTTCTCTGGATTTCGGTGGCTGAGGGATGACACGGCCAGGGCTAACTCCAAGGCACTAATCCTACGGTGGCAGTGGTGGGAGACAATTCACAGAAGCCACATAGACTTGGAGAAGGGCTGTGCATCTAGAAAGATGTATGGAGAAGGGTGGACTAGCACCTACTAGGTGTGGGTGGGAAAACAGCACCCTCAAGAGAACGGGCAGCTGGCACAGCTGGAAAGTCCATTTCGGGCCGAGGGGCGCAGAGCGGGGGTACTGTCAGACATCCCAGCAGGCTGGGAGCAGTGATTTTTAAGCCACCAAGTGCTCTTGGTGAACAGGCCCATGAAATTCGGCTGCTTCCTCCCTCTGAACACGAAAGGAACAGATCGCTGCACGAGACAGTCCCTGTTTCTGCTCACCTGAAGAGCAGCGCTTTGATGTCCATTGTCATCATGCAACAGCTGCAACAGGGCTCATGAGGAATTCGGACAACTAATTAAAGTCATATAAAGAGACTGCCTCAGAGCCAAGAGCAGCACTGAGACCATCTGCATGCAACTGCAGAAGAGCGGATGATGGAGAGAAGCTGAGCAGAAACACAGTGAAAGAGAAATCCGTGCCTAAGGACTCTGGAGTCTACTAAGGACATTTTCTAAACACCTGACCGGACCTGGGCATCTTAGGAGGCATGAGAAAGGGTCTGTTCTCTGGGACTTGCATTTTAACATAAGCAGAGTAAAAAGTATCTGAGCAAAAAGAACACTAAAAGACACAAGATTCCAAGTGGAAGTGGTTCTGGGTTACACGCATCTGCAGATCACAGGATTACTGCTAACCGAAGAAGGTACAGTTACCCAGGAGAAAAGGAGAAAGGCGAAGTAATTCCAGGCAGATGATAGATGTTGGGCCCCAACGGCCTGAAAGGTTCTGGTTGTAGATTCCCTGAAATTGCACCTTTGTTTTAGAGCCGGAGTCTTGCTCTGTCGCCCAGGCTGGAGTGCAGTGGTGTGATCTTGGCTCACTGCCAACCTCCACCTCCTGGGTTCAAGTGATTCTCCTGCCTCAGCCTTCACAGTAGCTGGGATTACAGGCACCCGCCATGACGCCCAGCTAATTTTTGTATTTTTAGTGTGGACAGGGTTTCACCACGTTGGCCAAGCTGGCCTCAAACTCTTGATTTCAAGTGATCCACCCACCTTTTGGCCTCCCAAAGTGTTGGGATTACAGGTATGAGCCACCAAACCTGGCCCTGAAATTGTATCTTTACGCTTTCTCTGTTGGTCCTCAAGGAAGTCTAAGCTCCTTAGCCCATGATTCTGAGCTGGGCAGGTTTTGGCAAGAGTAGGGGAAACTGAGCCAGCCTCGTGGACTGAAATGGCATCTCCCTTCCCACAAGGAACCAGACGCCTGCTCTGTTGGGAAAGAGACGAAGGTCTGGGTGCTGTGGCTTTCCCCAGGGTCCAGAGACAAAGTGAGTGGCCTGAGGGACAGTGCCCACCAAGGTCACCAGCCAGGCCCTGGCCAGTGGGCTCGGCTGGCCTGGGGGTGGTGAGAAAACACATCACGAAGCATGCACTTACTTTTCACATGGGTGGCAAGAGACAGAAACAAATTTTCCACGGACTTATTAAATCCTCTAAACTGACCAAGTTCCTGTAACTAAAACAGAGACAGAAGGCAAGAATGAGAGTTATGCTCGATGACTTGTGTTTGCCTCAGCAGTGCCCAGGCTGCCCACCCCAAAACACTGGCCTGTGGGTGTGTGGGTGTGGTGCTCTGGGTACAGGCGGGCGTGGGTGTGTGCGTGCAGGCCTGTAGGGGGACGGCAGTCTTCCCCAAGGCTTGGCATCCTCTTTACTCAGCGTCTCTCCCTGCCTTTGACATTCACATTGAAGGAGCATTAACAACAGGTTGTTGACAAGATGTCAAGTATCCCTCGGAAATGATGCCTGGCATTTCACTGGCTCAAAGACTGTACTCAAGGAAATTACTGCTTGTTTACCCTCTTTTCTCCTGTGGCCCCACCCCAACTCTATGCAGAAGGGATGTCAACAGAGGCGGAATGCAGGTGGCACAGGACAGGACAATGGCAAAAGCTACAAGGTGACCAGCCAAGAGCTGAGGGGCTCCATTTCCCAAAGCAGAAGAGAAGAAAAAGGAGATCAAACAACAGAAAGGAGATCACTTCCCTCTCCAGGTCCCATCCATCCACCCATCTAGCCACCAAACATCCATCCATCCTACCATCCATCCAAGCATCCATCTGTCCCATAAATACATCTTGAGCATACAGGTGCTGGAATAACTCTGGAGAATTTATAATTTCAAGGAAAAAGTAGAGCAGGATTTTAAAGAGTCTCAGTTGGAAATGGAAAAAGAATGTATATGATTCTTTTCCCTTATTAGCATTACATATTTTGGGGTTTGGATCATAATCTCAAAGACACGGTCTCAAATGCCATCACCCCAAATGTTGAAAGATCAACACAAAATCCCTAATCTCTAAATCCCTAAAGATTAAAATCCCTGAAGTATAAATTCCTAACAGCAAAAATCCCCAAAATCACAATTACAGGATAGTTGCATCATATTAGGGGGACCTGTTACCTTGTTATCATCTTTATTAAATATGACTTAAGAAGACCCTATGGGTACCAGGTTGACAAGAGGTGGACTCATGGACTTAATTAATGACACCTTAATTTTAGGCATCCATTTGACTGGACTCAGGAATATTTAGAAACCTGGTAAGACATTATTCTTACCTGTGTCTGTGAGGGTGTTGCCAGAGGAGATTAGTGTGAGTCTGAGATGAGTAGGTTAGAAAGATCTGCCCTCAATATCTGCAGTCACCATCCACTCAAGCAGGGGCCCAAGGAGAACAAATACAGAAAGTGAATTGGTTCTGAGAGCCGGAACAGACTTTTCTTCTGCTGCCTTGGACATCAGAACTCCCGGCTGATTGGCCACTGGACTCCAGGAGTTAGAACAGAGGCTCCCTGGGTCCTGAGTCTTTGCACTGAGAGTTATATTATCAGAGGTGTGTGAACCACAGCAACTCCATCTTGAATAGGGGCTGAGTAAAACGAGGCTGAGACCTACTGGGCTGCATTTCCAGATGGTTATGGCATTCTAAGTCACAGATTTAGACAGGAGGTCAGCACAAGATACACGTCATGAAGACCTTGCTGATGAAACAGGTTGCAGTAAAGAAGCCAGCTAAATCCCACCAAAGACAACCTGGTGACCAGAGTGACCTCTGGTCGTCCTCACTGCTACACTCCCACCAGCACCATGACAGCTTACAAATGCCATGGCAACATCAGAAAGTTACCCTATATAATCTAAAAAGGGGAAGCATGAATAATCCACCCCCTCTTTAGTATATCATTGAGAAACAACCATAAAAATGCGCAACCAGCAGCCCTCAGGGCTGTTCTGTCTATGGAGTAGCCATTCTTTTTTTATTTTTTTGAGATGGAGTCTTGCTCTGTAGCCCAGGCTGAAGTGCAGTGGCGCAGTCTTGGCTCACTGCAACCAAGCAATTCTCCTACCTCAGCCTCCCGAGCAGCTGGAATTACAGGCACAAGCCACCATGCCCAGCTAATTTTGTATTTTTTAGTAGAGATGGGGTTTCACCATGTTGGCCAGTCTGGTTTTGAACGCCTGACCTCATGGTCCACCCGCCTCGGCCTCCCAAAGTGTGTGGTGAGCCACCAGGCCCGGCCCGAGTAGCCATTCTTTATTCTTTTACTTTCCTAATAAACTTGCTTTCACTTTACTCCATGGACTTGCCCTGAATTCTTTCTTCCACAACATCCAAGAACCATCTCTTGAGGTCTGAATCGGGACCTCTTTTCTATAACAACACCATCAGCTTTCCTGGTGCTGACACCTTCGGACTTGGGCTGAGACCCGCTACTGGTATCCCAGGGTCTCCAGTTTGCAGATGGCTTGTGGAGAGACTTCTCAGCCACCGCAATCATGTGAGCCAATTCCCCTAGTAAGACCCCTCTTATGTATCTATATACATATCCTGTTGGCTGTGTCTCCCTGGAGAACCCTAATACAGATTCGGTATTGAGGAAGCCAAATATCATTCTTCCTTACTGTATTCCTTACAACACAGCAGAAGAGATCTGTGAAACCCTTCACCAAAAAGGCCGTGATATGCATATATTATTTAATAATGAATAATAAAAGTTTAAAAAAGCTAATTGTATTGGTATTGCAAAGGCAGGAAATGGCTTAATTATAACAACTGAGCAATAACCAGCCTTTCAAATGGACAGCATGTGCTTGCAAAATGCATAGACCACAACCTCTCTCCAAATTCAAGGCAGCAAGTGTTTCAAAGATTCTAGAAGTAAAAACACAGGCAAAAAAACAACACAAAAAATCTCAAGAAATCTCGCCTGACAAATTATTTAGTTCTGTGTGAATTCTCCCCTTTCATACATAGCACAGTTCGCTATGCTATGTATTTCTTTCCTTCTTACTCTTTTTTTTTTTTTTTTTTTTGAGATGGAGTCTTGCTCTTGTCACCCAGGCTGCAGTGCAATGGCACAATCTCAGCTCACTGCAACCTCTGCCTCCCGGGTTCAAGCAATTCTCCTGCCTCAGTCTCCCAAGTAGCTGGGACTACAGGCACCACACCCGGCTCATTTTTGTATTTTTAGTAGAAACAGGGTTTCACCATGTTGTCCAGGCTTGTCTCAAACTCCTGACCTCGTGATCCGCCCACCTCAGTCTCCCAAAGTGCTTGGCTTACAGGCGTGAGCCACCGCACCCGGCCTATGCTATGTATTTCATCTGCATCATTTCCCATGCTGGGGGTAACAACTGCATAGAGACTTTTAGAGTTTTAATTTGTGCTATGCATTTTTTTTTCCTGCAAATTGACTCCATGGAAGTACATCATCACAACATGACTTTGACGTGTACATAAAAATGCTGATATTTTCTCAGTAAGTGAAGAGATCTCCTTTTTGTGCATCTGTATTTGCAAAAGACAATTTTTTGAAATCTCAGCCGTTTGGGTGACTGCATATGCAATGGTGACCCACAGCAGTTTTTGATTCATCTCATCAAATGACTGTTTGAAAAGTTCCTTTGTTCATGACAATATTTCAGTTACAAAGCTGGATCTGCACAATACCAGCCATAGTAATATGCGTTTCTACGTTTCCCTTTCTGACGTATTTCTTTATAAATATGGCTCATCTGCTCATAACTGTTATACCCATGGGACTGGCCTTAGTACAGCTGAGAGTTCATGCTTGTAAAAACATGCATGCTGTTTCAGCCTATTTATTGTGTAAAGCGGCCAATGAAGTGTTCCGTCATGGTTTTCGGTTTTAGTTTGGTTGTTTAGAGACAGTGTCGCTCTGTCGCCCAGGCTGGAATGCGGTGGCGCAATCATGGCTCGCTGTAGCCTTGGCCTCCTGGGCTCAAGGGATCCTCTTCCTCCCTCAGCCTCCTAAGTAGCTGAGTCTACAGGCATGTGCTGCCATGCCCAGCTAATTTTGTTATTTTTTGGAGAGATGGGGTCTCACTATGTTGCCCAGGCTGTTGTCACGTTTTTATATGTTTCTCAAATCCCCTTTAAATTTTTTAAATAAATTTCTTCAAAATAATTTTTTAGATTTTCTAGAATTATATTTTTAGGATTTTGGTCTTTCAGGATCCAGCATTCAGGATGATGGCACTCATCATCTGGGAGTATGATCAGTTCCCGTATTCTCCCATATATACTTTTGGGGGTATGATCAGCTCCTGTATTCTCCCATATATACTTCTGGGAGTATGATCATCTCCCGTATTCTCCCATATATAACTTCTGGGAGCATGATCAGCTCCCGTATTCTCCCATATATAACTGCTCTCTTTAATTTATAGAATAATAATGAAGATAACCAAGACAATGTATTTCCATGGCACTTTATGGTTCTCCCAAGTACCAGCATAGACATTATTTTGTTAATTTCTCACAACAGCCATGGGAGGACAAATATAGATGCTTTCTGACTTATGATGTTTTGACTTACAATTTTCTGACTTGATGATGGTGTGAAAGCAATACATATTCAGTAGAAACTGTACTTTGCATTTTGATCTTTTCATTTTGTATTATTATAAGATTTTTGTTTTTATTATTATAAAATAGGCTTTGCATTAAATGATTCTGCCCAACTGTAGGCTAACGCAAGTGTTTGGAGCACATTTAAGGCAGGCTAGGCTAAGCTATAATATTTGGTAAGTTAGGTGTATTTAATACAATTTTTCTTTTGAGATGCAGTGTTGTTCTGCTGCCCAGGCCGGAGTGCAGTGGCACTTGGCTCACTGCAACCTCCACCTCCAAGGCTCAATTAATTCTGCCTCAGCCTCCCAAGTAGCTGGGACTATAGGTACCCACCACTATGCTCAGCTAATTTTTGTATTTTTAGTAGAGATAGGGTTTCACCATGTTGGCCAGGCTGGTCTCAAACTCCTGGCCTCAAATGACCTGCCTCAGCTTCCCAAAGTGCCAGGATTACAGGCATGAGCACCGTGCCTGTCTAAACATATTTTTGACTTACAATATTTTCAACTTACTAGGTATATTGGGACATAACCCCATCATAAGTCAAGCAGCAGCTGTATAATTACTTCCACCTCTCAGGGGGAAACCCAGGTAACTGCCCCACAGCTAATTTCTTTAGACAGAAATGGTGCTGGCCCACTGTACATTAGAGCCTGCAAACACGCGAAAGAGACACTCCCACTCACACACACCCATAACCAACCTTATTTCCCCTTAGAGCCCAGAGACACTACGCACACACCCAGCACAGAGCAGAGTTGGGCAAGAGGGCTGATGCCATGCCAAGAGTAAAGAGACCGTGGGTGCAGGCAGAAGGGGTCGCTGACGATGCAGATGGTCCCGCCACCAGATGGAGAGAAGCTTTGCCCGGCCTCGAGGGCCCTCACTCCCTCCTCCGCTTTGTGATCCGCTCCAGGCACAGTCAAACGCCTTTGCTGGGAGGTTCTGTGCGCAGCCTCAGCCTTGAAATCTCCCCTGCTTCCTCTCCTTGCCCCTTCCCCCACTAGAGACGTGCCCAAAATGGATGCGTTACCCTGCCAGGACTGCAGCCGCACTGGCTCTCACTGAGAGGAGGTGGAGTAGGAGGAACCACAGAAATTTTGCTGCAAAGGAAAATACAGGAATAAGAAACGGGTTGTGAACTATGCAAGTCATTAGTTTTACAAATACACAAAACGTGTCACTGTTCTGTAATTCAAGTTCTCCACCTTTTTTTTTTTTTTTTTTTTTTTTTGAGACGGAGTCTCGTTCTTGTTGCCCAGGCTGGAGTGCAGTGGTGCGATCTCAGCTCACTGCAACCTCTGCCTCCTGGGTTCAAGCGATTCTTCTGCCTCAGCCTCCCGAGTAGCTGGGATTACAGGAGCCCACCACCACACCTGGCTAATTTTTATATTTTTAGTAGAGATGGGGTGTCACCATGTTGACCAGGCTGGTCTCGAACTCCTGATCTCCAGGGATCTGCCCACCGCAGCCACCCAAAGTGCTGGGATTACAGGTATGAGGCACCATGCCCAGCCTCCGCCTTTTTTAACTGCCTCACTTTTTGGAAAAATAGCCAGCAGCCCTGTGTGGACCTGCTGCTCTTTGCTGAGCATGATTTCCTGGTATCTACATGAGGGTGATGCTGCCTGAAGCCTAGGTGCTCCGCTCTGCTCAGTCCTTGTTCCGAAATGCCCTAGGTGCTTGGGCCTGGACCTGCCACCGGGTTGCTGGGAAACCCCTGGCTCCCATCTGCGCTCCCGTGTTCTCTTAGCACAAACCATGCCAGCAGAAGCCACTAATGTTGGGGATGTGAAAATCAACCATGAAGGAAACTGGAAGCTTGTACTAAAAGAAATGGGAAAGATTGCTGGGTGCGGTGGTTCACTCCTGTAATCCCAGCACTTTGGGAAGCCGAGGCAGGTGGATCACCAGAGGTCAGGAGTTCAAGACCAGCCCGACCAACATGGTGAAACCCCGTCTCTACTAAAAATACAAAAATTAGCTGGGTGTGGTGGCTTAGGCCTGTAATCTCAGCTACTTGGGAGGCTGAGGCAGGAGAATTCCTTGAACCCGGGAGGCGGAGGTTGCGGTGACCTGAGATCTTGCCACTGTACTCCAGCCTGGAGACAGAGCGAGACTCCATCTCAAAAAAAAAGAAAAAGAAAAGAAAAGAAAGAAAGAAATGGGAAAGAATAGGGGAGGAAAAAAATAAAAGTCTTGATACTGGAAAATTTCACCATGGGCCAAACAAAATAGCGGCTGGTGGGGGCTTTCAGAAATACTTTCATAAATTCAGTGTCATCAGGTATGTGAATGACGACCAGCTTCATGACTGCTCAGTTTTTAGAATTTTGTACAAAGAAGTTCACATCTTTCAGGCCATCATTCAATTCTATCAGTGTTTATTCCACCAATATCACTAACGTGCCAGGTGCTGGCGAAGGTGTTACACATAGGCATGATTAATCAAAGCAAATGCTTGCTTTAGAATTTCACTTAAGGTGCCATTAACGATAACATTTAGTTTCCTTATAACATTTCAGGAGAATTTAAAAAAGGGAGCAGAATAGCCGGGTGCAGTGGCTCACACCCGTAATCCCAGCACTTTGGGAGGCCGAGACAGGCAGATCACAAGGTCAGGAGTTTGAGACTAACCTGCCCAACATGGTGAAACCCTTTTTCTACTGAAAATACAAAAATTAGCTGGGCGTGGTGGCACGTGCCTGTAATCCCAGCTACTCAGGAGGCTGGGGCAGGAGAATCCCTTGAACCGGGGAGGCGGAGGTACAGTGAGCCGAGATCGCGCCACTGCACTGCAGCCTGGGCAACAGCGAAACTCCATCTTAAAAAAAAAAAAAAAAAAAAGAAACAGAGATGAATGTTTAGTGAGAAAATACCATGCTTCTCATGAGAATCTGGAAGGCTTCTCACAAGAATTTTTGGAAACATCTCTGCTTTAATCTTTTTCAGGAACTTTATCTTTAAAAGAAAAAAAAAAAGAGGTACATTCCAAAGCAGCGACATGTGAAAGTCAAAGATGTATAAGTTCTTTCAGAGTGTCCTCTGCGCTCCTGCCCTGCAGGGCCTGGGACGGTCTGTCCCATGTAACACTCACCTCAGCTTCTGATAAGATTGCAAGAGCTTCGCTCCAGCTGTCTCATGTTTGCCTGCGAGAGATAGCAAGAGGTTGTTTATTAGTAGGAATCGCACTCAGCTGATGCAAATACAGGGAATAATAGATTAAAATTATGTTCTCTGGTATCATTTCTTGTGTTTCAAAAGTAGGAGATCATTTCGAGGTGATAGAAATGTTCCAAAATTAGCTTGTGGCGATGGTTGTACAACTTCGTAAACGTACTCAACATCACTGCATTGTACACTGAAGAGATACATTTTACATTCTGGAAATTATACTCCCCTAAAGCTGTTGTTTAAGCTTTGTGGCACACACAATATGAAGCCATCGTTGTTGGGAATGACCGCTTTTATTAAAAGTTGATGTGGATTAGCTTTCCTAAATCTTCCATTCGTCCTTTGGAAACATTTCATAATGGAATGAGTCTATTCCTCTAAACTTGCCTTGTGATGAAGATTAAATTAATCTTTTAAAAACTGTAATCTACTTATTTCTAGTTATGGAGGCTAATAATTTCCTAAATAAGACTGCATCTGATATAGTACTCTTTTTGTTGCAAGAAAAGAGGTTTTTATGATGTATTAAGATCCCAGAAATAAAACTCAGCGTGTTCTCAGTTCTGTGAACATCATGTTTCCTGGCCAAGTGCATAGGAAGACGTCAATCCTCACCCAGCAGGGGGCCTGGAAGCGTGTTTCTCCTGCTAAGGGAGGCTCCCAGGGGGCTCCATCTACCCAATACACAGACCAGACCACCAAGCCTGCCACCCTCAGAGGCGGTCCAGCTCCTGTGCCGTGCCGTGCGCTTGGGGGATTTTAGCCATTCCAAAGAAACATTTACATATGGAAACATCATTTCCATAAGACACACTGAAGGACAAGGACAGTGAGAAAGTCAGATGGGCTGGCCTTTGGGAGGGCAAACGGCATCTGATGTTAAGCTCTCAACACCAAGCCTCAAGCCTCAAAGGAAGGAGGCAGCCCCCAGGTCGGGGTCCTTAACCGGGCTAGTCACGGGGAGCGCAGGAGCCTTTGAAATCATAGCTAAAGTTTCCAGTCCACCTGCCTGTGTGCATTTTCTGGGGTTCATCTGGGGTACATCTGGCATTCTCGGGATATTATAAGGTGCCTGTGACCCTTCCCTCCCCATTAAGAAATACTTCTCTAAGACAGAATGAAAAGGTACAACGCAGCCTTGCCTGAAGCTCCAGCACTCAACTAGTAGAACCGGCTGGTAATAGATGGCACCTGCAGGAGCTGCCCAGAGAAAACCAGGTCCAAGCAAGAGAGCCAGCCTGACCGCAGCGTGCTGGCCGTGGAAGCAAGAACAGCCGCCACACTGCTCATGCTGCCTGTCTCGGGGAGGGCACAGACCCCGGAGACAGCCAGCGCAGAGCAGTCCGTGGGCAGGGACATACCACAGGGTGCTCCTGTCCCTGGGTCCCCCTGCCCCATGTGGCCTTACAGCCCACACTGTCACCCTGCCCCACATCTCCTGCTCTACGTGACCTTACAGCTCTGTCATCCTGTCCCAGGACCCCCTGCTCTACATGACCTTACGGCCTTGTCACCTTGTCCTGGGTCCCCCCTACTCTATGTGAACTCACTGTCACTGTGTCCCGGTG
>PVKP010019815.1:0-41776 GCA_004027715.1 Plecturocebus donacophilus | reverse complement strand
AAAAAAAAAAAAAGATTAATAAAGCCGGGAACACATTTAAAAAAAAAAAGAATCTGGAACCAGAAATACCATTTGACCCAGCAGTCTCATTACTGGGCATATACCCAAGGGATTATAAATCATTCTACTATGAAGTCACATGCACATGTATGTTTATTGCAGCATTGTTCACAATAAAGACTTGGAACCAGTCCAAGTGCCTATCAATGATAGACTGGATAAAGAAAATGTGGCATATATACACCATGGATTATTATGCAGCCATAAAAAATGATGGGTTCATGTCCTTTGCAGGGACATGCATGAAGCAGGAAACCATCATTCTCAGCAAACTAACACAAGAACAGAAAACCAAACACTGCATGTTCTCACTCATAAGTGGGAGTTGAACAATGAGAACACATGGGCACAGGGAGGGGAACATCACACACCAGGGCCTGTTGTGGGGTTGGGAGCTAGGGGAGGGATAGCTTTAGGAGAAATACCTGATGTAGATGACAGGTTGATGGGTGCAGCAAACCACCATGGCACGTGTACCTATGTAACAAACCTGCATGTTCTGCACATGTATCCCAGAACTTAAAGTATAATAAAAAAAGAAGTTTAATATGGTTAGAGTATATGGGAATATGGTGAAATTGGGATCCAAGATAAGGTGGAAATGTGTGTTGAAATCACATCAAGATCCTTCTTTGTATACCTTGTAATAGAATTTAAATTTTGTCTTCCTCCCAAAAAAATATTTGAGTACTCAAATAATGCCTTTTCATTTTCCTAATATGATTAAGCAGATACATCTGACATCCCAAAGGTCACATTAAAGCCAAGGGTAAGAGCCTTGTAGTCAGTGTTTCTCCAGCCATTTCTTATCTTTCAGCATGTTTATTGAGCACTTGTGAACTACACACTGGATGACATAAAGGAAAAATACTAGCCTGGGCAACATAGTGAGATTTAGCTTCCACAAAAAAACAAAAACAAAAACAAAAATTAGGCATGGTGGCATGGGCTTGTAGCCCCTAGCTACTTGGGAGGCTGAAATAAGACGATCATCTGAGTCTGGGAGTGCAAGGATGCAGGGAGCCATGATGGCACCACTGCACTTCAGCCTGGGCAACAGAGTGAGACCCTATCTAAAAAAAAAAAAAAAAAAAAAGCTGACCTCTTAAATGTTCAGTGTTCTCACAGAACTTTCAATCTAGTTTAGCAGATGAAATAAATACTTGAAAAAACCATAGTAAAAGATATCACAAAGGAATATTTACTGAGGAGTCAATAAGTAGTATGAATTCAAAGGATGGAGAGAACTAAAGTTGTTTATCTAAAAAGGCTTTATGAATAGAGTCGGGACATGACTTCAGTCTGAAGGACTGCTCAGGTCGAATTGCAATAGGTAGAAAAGTAGAAAATTACTGTAAGTGGGAAAAACTGAGCAGTGGCTAAAGGTATGGAAACAAGGGTTAATGAAATGTGTTTGGGAGCAGCAAATTGATCACTTTTCTGGAGCTAGAGTTTCATGTAAGGGAGCACATCAGTGATTATGACAATAAATAAATATGGCTTCTAAATGAAATGAAACCTTCAAAAAACCTTGTAAGGAAATATACGGAATATTTCTGAATATACTTTTGATCCATCTTAAAGATCTCATACAAAACTCTAATTTCAGCTGAACGTTTAAAGATAAATATTTTGCAATATAAAAATATTTCCTGGCATTAAGATACTCTGAAATGCAGAGCTCATTGCCAGAGATTTTCCAGCTTAAACCTATGCTTTTTAGATGTGTTGTAAAGAGCTTTAGATATCATTTTATGTTTGCTTTAAACTTTTTTCAAAGAAAAATAGGAAAGTATATTCATTGGCCCTGTGTGCTTCTTATACATTATTGTCAGATCTTCATCTGCTAGATGCCTGTGTTTTTAGTGTAGAGGTTACCTGTCGTTCCTTGTTTGCCTATAGCCAGTGAACTTCAGGAATAATTCTTTCTTGTCTTGAAACAAAAATGAAGCTATTTAGACATCAAAGATTAATATGAAAATATTTTCTGATAAACTTAGAACCATTTTTATTTTATATCAGGTTTTCTAGGTAAATATTTCAGCTTTAATTAGACTTTTCAAATGTCCATTATTTTCTTATTTTAAAAAGCAGTGCTACATAAAAACTATTAATGGAAGCTTCAGAGAAGTAATTACATGAAAGTAAAAACCTGAGGTAACTTGCTAATGTTTTTGTATATTTTATTGCAATATTCTTGCATTTTTAAAGGTTTTATTTTTTTTTACAAATTTTATGTCCCATTATTTTAACATTAATACATGTACATTTCTTTATTTTTCTAAAATGATGCATAAGTGTATTTCTTAATGGCTAAGGTTGCATTGATATACTTTAACCATTTCTCTGTTGGATATTTGGATTGTTTCCTAATTATGTGTGTCTATTATATGTTTAACTGGAGAGAGACGTGTTTGCACCAAAGGTAGGTTATATAATCTACTTATGCAATGTGCAAGTGGAAAATGGATGGCAGAAGGATTGTTCTTCTTTCCTTGTTTGTTTGTACCAGAACTCTTCCTTGTTTACGTACATTTTAGCCTTGGTACCATTTTCGGAAGCTTTATTTGTCTCACTTACTTCTTTGGTTTGGATAAGGCTTAAATATAAAATCCATCTGTGAAGCATATTGTATATTCACATTGAAGGCTAAAAACCCTTTTTTAATTAAAACTTTATTCAGCACTCATGGTTCACTTTGTCCTGTTTTTATTATGAAACACTTCAGTCTTCTTCTAAAAACACATATGTCTTGAACATTTCAAGATGTTTCTTGTTGCTCATGCAGAACTAGTTTCTTTATGCTGTCAGCTCACTGCCATATGTTCTGGCTGTTCATTTGCTTCCCTTTCTGGCATCTCTGTAGGCAACATCTTGTATGTAATGTGAGTTAATTTTGTTCCCTTCTCCTTTATAAAACTTGTCAGAAGGTAAAATAACACACTGGAAACTGTAAATAATACTCTGGTAAGTTAGGGTTTTCATGATTCTAAAGGATGTAACCTTTCTTGTATTCTTAATGTTTGTAAGATATGAAGAGAAAATGTGTCCAGTGACACCTGAATTCTTGACAGATATGGATAATTACAGTTAAGATGCTATAGATATTATTTGCTAACAACACACATTATAGAAATTGCAATTCTTTGTATTGATTATTAAACCAAATGTGAAGAAGTGGGAAACCTGGAGAGGAAACATAAAAATCAGATCACCTTTTTTATTTTCAGGAATGCACCATAGGTTCTCATCTGAAAGCCTCTGGAGGATTGTTTGACTCACACAAGTGGACTTTGAGATAAGTTGTGTTATACCTCAAGTTAGGTAAAGTCAAGAGATGAACTAACTGAAAAAGTAGTAATGTTTACATAGAATCTAAATTGGAAAAGGCAATAATATTGGCATTAGAAAGTTTGCTTTGCCTTTAAATAATTATTAGTCATAATAGGTTTTACATTCTTCATAATATAATGTCCTAAAGCAATAAAACCTCCACTATGTGAGCTCTAAGTTCTGAACATCTAAATTTTCAAATAGCTCTGAGTTATACTTAATTTGTTGTCTATTATTAACTAGAATGCTTCCTATTTTATCACATCTATTTTGACCTTCTGAAACATACTGAATACATATTTTCCAGGTTTATTGAGGTATAGTTGACAAAAATTGTGTATGTAAGGTGTGCAATGTGATGTTTTGATATGTGAATACATTTGATGATTCTTCTCGTTACAAAGATCACTTATTGTGTCAGCCAGCATTAAATGCAGGACTGATGAGCTAGAGTAGAGCCATTTATGTTTGCGATGACTACCTCCATGCTAATATGTCCCAATTTTATTTTGTTGTTAGAATTTATATTACGTTTTCCCACTTCCTGCTTTTGATGTAGAGTGGGCTTGGGGACCAGGTTACCAATTTTTTATGATTGTATAAAACAAGAATGAAAATGTTCTGTGTCAGGACCTTTTAAGTATTGATGTTATATCATCAGTTTTGACTATTATAAGAATTTTTTGTTTGTCTCCTGCTCCATTTAGCTCAATGAACTTGCTGCATTTAAAGAGCATGTTAATGCAAATGTTAACAGTCTATCTCCTCAAATCCAATTTAACATGTAAGGATAAAATTACATTGATTTAATGTTCTAATTTTATATACTTTTTTATATAAGAGAAACATAAAAGCATTTAGACTACATTTAGATTTCTTTATATGATGATTTACTATATCATATACCACCCACCCCCGATAGATTAAAATGCATATCTTTAACTATAGTATTATACAATTTATTATACAAAATTTATTGTACCAGTACAAATCTTACAGTACATTTAAGTTCAAGGTGTTTTCTTCCTGAAAAGGAAACTTTTCTTCAATCACAACACAAATAAAACAGTTAAAATAGAAAGCTTTGTAAATTCTATATAGCCATTTGTAAATGGCTAACAAATTATTTTTTCAGTAATGCTTGCCTTAACTTCAATAAATACATACTGAATTATATCCTATAGGTTAGTACAATGGATAAGCATTTTTGTCTCTCCTTAATCTAAGACATAACAATCCACACTGAGCAGACAAGTTTAGTAGGTCACAGAAATAGCCCCATGTGTCTTGCATGAGGATGTTTGTTCATTCAAAGAACATTTATTGAGCACTTATGTACTAGGGACAGGGGTAGGTGCCAAGGATAGGGGATACAGATTCATCTATCCCTGCTCTTGAGGAACTTAGAGTCTTAAAAAGAAAGACACAGATAGGTGAGTTACATTTCAACATGGAAAATACTATAATAGGTATGAACAAATTCAGCCATCACCTTTAGAGGCTGAGAAAATTTTTTAAAAAAGGAGAGAAATGAGGAGTGGTGGGTAGGGGAGAGACAAAAATGCTCCATCCTGTTTCAAAGAATAAGAGAAATATATGTCCTCAACTCAATGTTACGAATACTGGAATTGCAGTCATGAAACATTTGGATGCTGTTACTATCCCATCAAGAAAAAACACATAACTTCCAGGCCCAGAATATTGTTAGGTCAAAGCGAGAATTTGATTAATTCTGCTAGAGAAAGGAATGGTCCAGGGAATATATTACAGATGCTTGAGGTGAGCCTTAAACGATGCATGCGATTTCAGTAGGCAGAGATGTGCAAAAGAATGGTGTAGGCCAGTGGAACAGCTAGAATAAAGATCATGGTAATCCAAATACCATGGAAGGCATGGTAATCAGGATGACACTATCCTGCCACAGTTAATTGTTATGCCTTACAATACAGTAGCTGGTACAGTGTGATGTAGTAAGAACCATGGACTTGGCCAAATGAGCTTGGTTTGAGACCTGTCAGTACTATGCACCAACTGCATGAGTTGGTGGCAAGGTGCTGAATCATTCGGTGTCTCCATTTCTTTATCTGAGGAAGAGAAAATGATGCCTAACACCAGGGCACCATGTTGCACAACTGTAGGAGGCATCATTCACATTGTACGGTGGCCCTAGCTATCTCAGGTGGGCTGGAAGGATTACACGAAGTAATACAAATAAAGTAATTAACACAGTGGCTGGCATATAGTAAGTGCTCAATAAACATTCACTACTGTGAATCAGCCAACTATCATTTTTTTAAAAATGTATGCATTTGAAATCCCTTTTATTTGTAAAGGTTTATGTATCTCTATCCTTGGAAAACAATCTATGTGTTCCGGAGATTAACTTGAGTAGAATGCAAGATATATTTTGCTTAATTTACTGGCTTCAAAATTTGTTGTCCAGGAAATATACAAAGACAAAAACATACCAAAGAAAAACCAAAAAATTAAAATCCTTAAATCATTTTGAATGCACATTTTTCTCCAATGATGGTTAATGTTATCCATGCCATGCCATTGGATAGAAGTCCCAAATAATATTTATTTTTATTAATAAAACACCCCTTCTGTGACCATCTGATGTTTCCATAGGGAACATTTTCCAACACAATTTTATGTCCCTGAAATTTAAAGACGTCTATTTTTTCTTCCCCCTCTATATCCAGAAGCAAGGCTATTTAGAATGGATTAGTTGATTAGAACATCTGACTCAGAAAATGAGACGGCCATGAATTTGGCTGAGGATTCAGAAACATGGATAGGAGACAAAGATTATTACCAGGCTTCAAATGTCAGCAAACACTTCAGGGTTGCAGGAGGGATAAAATAAAGCACATAAAGTTTAATGGCTTTTGCTGTAGGGGTCTTTGGGGCAGGTTGGATGGAGTTATTTGCTGAACACATGATAGTCTTTTTGTTACTTGTCCAGCTGGATTGATTGAAGCCTGTTTCCACCCTATCTTGTAAAACAAAAAATAGCCATTAGCTACTCACCAGTATATATGGAAAATGCAGAAGTTGTGCTTCAGTTAGGGGTCTGTCTTCAGCAATCTAGTCCACATAGCATGGGATTATAGCAAGTACTGCAAATAGGCAAAGTCAAAGGAGTTTGCTTAGTCATTTAGACCCCTACCATGGACTCTTGAACTGGAGTTTTGATTGCAGGATATTTTTTAGGGAGTGACCTTGGATCTGTACCAGTGGGAGGAAAGAATTTGTCAGAGGGGATAATTTTAGCTGCAATGCAGGCCTGATAGCAACCTTGGTCAAATCCACAGGGAGCTCTGGAACTAAAATGACCCATTGGAATAAACTCAGGCTGAAATGGCCATATTTTAATACTTATTATTCATTGGATGTGGACTGCCCCTGGAAGCGTGGAACCTCTGGCTAGGTGGATCTGCAGCTAAAGAAATCCCTGATTATGCTGACAATTGAGGGCTGCTTCCCCACAGAACTGCCAGCAGCCAAGGCAACAGGCCTTTTCTTGAAGGGGAATCTGTGACACATCACCCTGTCTTTGCCTCCCCAAATTCTATTATAACATATATGATCCAAACCAATTTTCAGAAACATGGCCAGACAAAGAGAGGCTTCACCCTCTCACTCTCCCAGTTTCTCCCACAAAATAAAGTCTCAAGTAGCTCACTGTTCAAAAAATGACTTATACCACTGGGCACCACCACGATTCCCAACACAAAACCATAGATCTAATACTAGGCCTGTGAATAGTTGGTGTTTTTCCCCAGCAGTAATTATAAGGAAGATGTACAGTCCCTAATCTCTTCATCAAGCTCCAGATTCGCAGATATAAAAACTATTTGGCAATGCCGGTGGGATATCCCATGAGTACCTCCAAGTCAATGTGCTAAAATCTGAACTCATCATTTCTTCTTCTCTCAAGACCAAACCTGCTTTCCACATCTCAATACATTAGAATACCTATTCTTTAGACCCAAAGGCTGGGAATTATTCTTAATTCTCTCCATACCCCCAGAGTCAGTAAGTCCTGTAGATTTAACTTCACTGACGGCTTTTAGCAGCCTTCTTCACTGCTACTGTCCTAATTCAGGCCCTCATTCAAAGGAGGTTATCTTTTTGTAATTGTACTAACTTTTAAAAGTTAAAATAGTATATTGTTGCAAATAGTGTAGTACAGCTTATGATATTCTCTCTTCCTACCCCTACCTGCAGTTCCATGAATGACCTTCTGTGAATGGTCTGCCTAGGTGTTTTGGTGGCTTCCTCCACAACTCTAGGTATTGTGCATATAAAATACCTTTTATCTCAACTTCACAAGCCAAAACCAATCTCTACTCTGAAAGATGAAAATTTAACACTGACTACTTCTCTTCTCCCAGTGTTTAATATTTATGTTATTATTAGTTATTTTATTAACTATGCTTATAATTTTCAGTGATAGACTTAAACCTCTATTTCTTGCTCCATCTATTTTCAACAATCTGTTGGCTACTTTGTAAGAAGACAGATATTAACACATCTATCTTTGCCTTCTCAGTCTAATCTTTTGTCAGCTACATGTTTATGTTGTCAAAGTTGTAACATTTACGTTCTGTTCTCTGGCCAAATTAATCTTACATGCTCTTCCTTCCATATTTTTTTGGTTCTACAATGAACATTTTGCTATGTTTACTTTAGTATGATATTACTATATCAATCCTTTTTTAAACAGTGGTAAAATGTACATAGCATATTTATAATTTTAACCATTTGGGAGTGTATAATTGAGTGACATTAAATTCATTCATAATGCTGTATACTTATCACTATTATCTATACCCAAACTTTTTCTTCATCCTCAATATAAACTCTGTGCCCACTAAACAATATCTCTCCCTTGCCTACTCTTCGTTCGCCCTCTATTCTACTTTCTATCTCTCTGAATTTGCCTCTTCTGGGGACCTCATGTAAGTGAATCATTCAGTATTTGTAAAAAAAACTTTTATTTGAGGTGCAAGGATACATGTGCAGGTTTGTCACACAGGTAAAATGGTGTCACGGCTGTTTGTTATACAGATTATTTTATCGTGCAGGTACTAAGTCTAATACTAATCGTTATTTCTTCTGCTCCTCTCCCTCCTCTCACTCTCCACTCTCAAGTAGGCCCCAGTGTCTGTTGTTCCCCTTTGTGTCCATGAGAGCTCATCATTTAGCTTTCCTTTTTTATGACTGAAAGTATTCCATGTGTATGTATAACATTTTGTTTATCTCTTTATATATTGATGGATTTTTCCTTTCTTTTTTTCCAGTGATACTACAACAACCTCAAAAATTGCCATCCCTTAGCAGTCTCTGACTCTGTCATTTATTCTCTTTCTGTTGCTGGAATGATCTTTCTAAAGATAAGATGCTCTTTGGATATATTAGTTGCCCTTACTCTCCCTGACTCTGTCCCCTTTGTGGCTATACCATGGCACCCAACTTATAGTGGCATCCAGTGTCCTTAGGCTCAACTCTACGTCTTCTCCAGTCTCATCTGTGTTACCCTCTCACATAACAGGTGCTTCAGCCACACAAGGTACCTCACTCTACCTTAAAGATGTCATGGCCTTTTACCTGCTGGTTTTGCTTTGTGCTGTTTCTTCTGTCTAGAATATAATCATTTTTTCTCTATACACAGAAATCTCTACAATCCAAGTAGAGTTAAACATCTAAATCTAAGTTCAACATCATTTCCCAAGAAGCCTTCCCCAGTTCCACCAGGTGCGTTGTTGTTCCTTTCTCTGTTTTTCCAAAGTATTTTGTTCCTTCCTAGAATTTCAGTGCTTAATTGTTCTGCAATGATTTGCTGACTTGTCTGCCTTGTTTATTCGACTGACCTCTGCTTAGACTGCAGCTGTTTTCCGTATTTATGTCATGAGCCTGGAAACTAGTAGCATTCATGAAGAACGCTGCACAAGTGAGTAGTACAGTGGGGATAGGGCTGAATGTGGAGTCAGAAATTTGGGCTTAAGGACCAATTTAGCCACATCACTTCACCTCTCTGAGTTTGTTTCTGCATTTGGAATGATTCGTCATACTGGACTGGTGTTGAGAACTAAATGAGACAGTTAATGTGGGAGTCCTCTTTATAAAATAATTGTGAGGATTTAAAAAATTATCAGTCTTATTAGTCTTCATATACTTCTCATCCCAGATAAATTTACTATTCTATAGGGAGTTTCCAGTTTGTGAATCATTCCTTTAATGATGTGGAGAGTTTTAAATAGAGAGAACAATACTTGCATTTTGGAAAAATAGTTCTTGCTATAGTGCATAGGATGAATTGTAAGAAGAGAGACTGGGAAGAGAGATAAGAGTCAAGGGGCTGTAGAAATGATCCAGGTAAGAGATGAAGTCCCAAGTTTAGCATGGAACTTCCTTCCTGGGCTGTCACCTGCTTACCTCCCAGTCACTGCACCACCATTCCCCAACATGCAGGCCTACCACTCATGAATGTGCAGGTGGTGCCCTGCACAAATCATAAATAATGGAAATGTAATTTGGGAATACACGACTTGAGTTATTTTCATATTGTTTGGTTTGTTTGTTTAAGTAGTTAGAAATTTCAGGGATGCAGAATTTAGTCAGTAAAAGGAAGAACTTTTCTAATTGGCAGTGTGGTCCAGTAATGAATGCTCTCAGGAGGTCATCATTGCTCCATCTCTGGACCACCCTCCCAATTAGTAAGTTCTAATAGAGGACTAGCTAAGCTTACCTGTCAGGGAGACTGTTCAGAGAAATTCTGACCTGAAGAGGGAAGAGAGCTGCACTAGCTGACTCCGAGGTTCCTTCTCATTCTGAATGTATATAATCCTAAAATTTACATACAAACTGTACTGAGAGATAGACCAATGTTTTTCTATTCAGGAGATAAAGGTATACATGTTGGGGTTTTCTTTTTTCCTCTTTAATTGAGAGTTGTAGATTTTATATAAGACCACATAAAAAGTCTGACATTTCTACTTTGTGAGTCTGGCTGAAGCTGAAATTCGATTTTGAAATATGAAAGTAAACTGTAACTATCTTAATTTAAGGCTGTAGGATTTATGTTTATATATAACCTTTAAAGTTCTCCCAAATTTTCACCCTGGAGAAAAGAAATTACAGCAATTTTACTTAAGGCTATAAGTCTAGATAGACACTACTTCTAGGTTAATGGAAAACTGACACTGCTTTGCCTGGGCTTGTAGCAGTTTCCATTCCCTCTGACTGATGTGAACTCTCACACCCAAGGACATGGTTACCAGTCTCAATGTTAAATTGAGTGCTTCTGTGGTTGAAGCTCAATAACAAAAACACTTTAGAAAACGTTTTGTTCATGATATTTTTAAGAGTGCTATTGTTTTTAAAACACAGTCTTTTCACAGTTCAAAGCTGCTTCTTAATGTTACTGTTGCTCACAGTAAACCCATTTCAATTCTCTGAAAACCACTTTGCAGTGTTTTCCTATTTGTGCTGTTGCCTCTCAAGCTGACATATGACTTTCCCTGTACACCGTCCACTACCACCAACCAACCCACCCACTTCCTGCCCCAAGGAGACAAATGTGGAATCAAATCAGAAGCACACAATGTCAACATGAGAAGCGTCCTTCGATTTCATCTAATCTAATTCAAGCCTTTGCACCTCCCCTCTTTTAAGGAAGAAGCAACTGAGGAATGGCTAGGGAGGGTCAGTAATGACAAAATTAAGATGGGATACAAATCCTTTACCCCCTCATCTAGTACTTTTACCACTGTCCCATGCACCGAGTGGAGGTGGGTTGGGGTAGGGGCCCTGAAGGGTTCCAGAGAGGTGGTTACAGCTCTCACTGTGGTGACTGACAACTGATCCAATGAACAGGCAGTTTCCTTTGAAGTGATTTGGTGGAAGCCCTGACATCATCTTGCAATTGAATGGGGGGCTAGGAACCCTGCTGAAATATATATGTGTGTATATGTGTGTGTGTGTGTATATATATATATATATATCTCCAGGTGACATATGTACACATTGGCAGGTAGAGATGGAGAGATCAACCTGAGAACAAGGCCCTGCTGGAACCGGAGAGCATGGTAAAGATGAGAGATTTGGAAAAGGGCCACAGGAGCATTAGAGTCAATGAGGCTGAGAGTCCACATTAGAAACTAGAACAACTGAGACACAAATGGTGAATACTACCCTCTGAGATTCCTCTAATACATTTAGGACATTCTGAATGTGGAGGGGGTTATTGGAACTTGGAAGCAAAAAAGGCTGCTTTGCTTTTTAATTTTCAGAGGCTGTCCTGGAGCTCACATTTGGGTGTTGACTGGCCTTTCTGAAAAGGAAATGATACTTGCCTACCTACCTCTAAGAGTGGTAGGAATTTAATGAGACCTCACCTCTGGCAGGGCTTTGTAACAGATTGTACAGATTGTACAGATATTGTTTATTATTCTTTCTCTTGATTGTGGCTAAAAACTAAGGAATCAAGAGCCAAAATATGATGGAGTAAATCTAACATGTATTTATTCACTCATTCATTGGACATTTATAAATAGCTTACTAAATGTCTTAAAACAATGCAACCCCTGGATGAACACTACGCCTACTTTCAAAGAGCACCAGTCTATGGTAAAGACAAGATGAAAATAATTAAAACAGTTGCACGAAACTTGCTATGGTAGAAACATAGGGGCCTGTGGAGGCTCAGAGGAAGGACACAAAACTAACTTGGGTGAATGGAGGAGACATCATGAAAAGTTAGTAGGAAATGATTCCTGAGGTGAGTAGGACATGGGCAATAGCAGTAAAAGGTCAGGGGTAGGTGGCCCAGGCAAAGGGAGTCACATGAACAATGGCATGGGACAGGGGAAGTAGGGCTGAATGAGAGGACCTTGGAAACCCCTGCAAATGGTGTGACAGACCCATTAATGAAAACGTAAATGTGTGTGTGACTTATCTGCCCTCAGTAGACCTGCCCAGGGGCTTGGTGATAATATAGGGCTCAAAAGGTCTTTTTGCCTCCAGCCTCTCTTATGTCATTCCTGGCTTTTATCTTGAAGGGCCTGGATAATTGTTGCTGACTCCTTGCATGGCCTTAAGCAAGTCCCATCCCTTCTGGAAGATTACAGTGTCTCTTTCTGTGAAACGTGGGGATCTGATTAGCTTGTCACTGAGGTCCCTTCTAGCACTGACCCTGGCCTGTGAGCTTCCTGCACTACAGTGATTCACTGATTGCCTCTGACTCTTCCCCACACTCTGGGAATGGAACTTAGGCCTCCTGACTTTCAGCGTAGGGTTCTTTTCTTTCCACCACATTGCCTGTGTTACTGCATCATAAGAGTTAAAGGAGACACATCCTTGTCCTCAGAGAGCTGAATCTAGCTGAGAGTTAGGAAGACATCAAAGCTTGAAATACCATGGTACCCCTAGTGCCTGAAACAGAGCGTGCTCCATGACGTTGTTTATAATGTTTAGTGACAAAATGAGAGAAATCTTGATTGTAAAACCTCAAAACTGGAGATAAGCTCAGAGATCTCTTTGTATGGGCCGTTCCCTCTGCCCAAAAGACTTCCCTTCAGCACCCACCTCCTGTGGCCAGCAGCAGGGCTAAGACCTGATACTAGACAGGAGAGCTTCTCTCCTTGTGGGTCAGACTTCATGGTCTAAATCCTCCAGACTGTACCCTTTTCCCACTCCACAAAGCCCAACTTCAAAGGCTGATTTCTTGTTAAAAGAATGTCTTAGTTTGGTTTCCTAGGAGCAGCACATGAGACCAGGTGCCAGTGGTTTATTTGGGAGGAGATCCCAGGAAACACCACCAAAGAAATGGGGAAATGAGACAGGGAAGGGAAGGGAGCTATGCAGGGTGTATTAATGGACATATTAATGTGGTGGAGAGCTCAGGCTCAATCCCCCTGAGAACCTCTGCAAGATATTTTAGAGCAAGGTTCTAAGTTGTCCCACTTCAAGGCAAGAGACTGACAGTCCTTATCCTCAAACTCTTCCGTAACTGGTTCAGGGCTGCTCCCAGGTGTGTTAACTCCCAGCACTTCTAGCTTGTTGTATGCAGGGGACCCAAAATTTTTCTGTAGTCAGAGAAAGCCCTCAGCAGAGAGGTGAAGGGGCTTTCAGCAGGAAGTCACAGCAAACAGGACTGCTGAGACCTGGGGGATGTGGGCAAGGACACTGATGGTCTCTGCCCCGTGGACCAATGCCCATTCTCTTCAGTCCCTGGTCAGTAACCTTCACAGCTCTGCCTTAGAGGCCAGAGGCTGAATACAGACAGGATTAATAAGGGGAAATTAAATATGTAGGGTTGATATTTGCAAATGAATAAATAGTATCCCTAATTTAGGGGAATCGGTTGTGTACTTTTGTACCTTAACACTTGCACATGCTGCCTCACTATCTTGTATGACTTTTTAAAGAAAACTCCCATTCGTTCATCCTTCAAAGTGTAGCTCTATTATTCACTTTTATGTTTTGCCCTTTCTTGATTGCCCTGGAAGAACTCATTCCTCCCTGCTCCTTTTTCTCTGACAGCATTTTGTGCCCGATCTAAAATAACATGGCTATGTAGTGCCATGCCTCCTTTTGTGTTCATCTTGCCTGCTGCTAATAGTAGTAAGAATGTTGCGGGGCATTCTTTAGTTCAGCTAAGAGCCAGGTCCTTATCATGTGGCCACGAAAAGTTAGGCTCACAGACAATTTGAAGGGTGAGAATAATGGGATTTATTGGGCAAAAAGGAAAAAACGGGGAATGGGGACTCTTTGCAAGGCCAGAGTTCCTGCTTGTGTAGGCTTCCTGCCTCACAGATTGAATTCCAGTTTCCACCCAGGAAGAGGAGGGGCCAGGCTCCTCCCTGATGCAAATTGCATGAACTTCGGTGGCTTCATCCCAGTGTGCACTCCTCTCAGTGCATAGGCCAGCTGGAGTTTTGCCAGAGAGCCCTTCCCACCTGGCAGTCTCAATAATAGCTAACATTTGTTAAGTACTTTAGTTATGTGGCAGGCACCATTTTAAATACTTTATTTGAATTAACTAATTTAATCCCTCATCAACCCAGTGACGTAGCTGCCATTACGGTATCCATTTTGTGGATGAGAAAAGTTAGAGAAGTTAAGCAACTTTTCCAATATCATATCATTAGGAAATGACAGAAATAGCATTTGGCTCCAGAAAATCAGTCTTACAAGGCCATGCAGTCTTCTTAACTACTGCACATAATAACCTCTCTTTGGCTGTAGTACAGAAGGGGTCACAAGGACAAAACCCTGGGATATAGTTCTAGCAATTTTCACAGAATCTCATGCCAAGCTGGAAAACACCATCTGTGGAGAATCTTAAATAGAGAGAACAATACTGGCATTTTGGAAAAATAGTTCTTGCTATAGTGCATAGGATGAATTGCAAGAAGAGAGACTGGGAAGAGAGATAAGAGTCAAGGGGCTGTAGAAATGATCCAGGTAAGAGATGAAGTCCCAAGTTTAGCATGGAACCTCCTTCCTGAGCTGTCACCTGCTTACCTCCCAGTCACTGCACCACCATTCCCCAACATGCAGGCCTACCACTCATGGATGTGCAGGTGGTGCCCTGCACAAATACACTTGTTCAGTAGGGGCATGTGGGAGCTGAAGTGAGCCTGGGCTCTGGCTGCCACCTGTCACCCTATAGTGAGGATCTGTATCTGCCAAGAAGAAAGGCATCTTTTGCTCACTTTCACAATGAAGTGTAAGAACTAGCAGTGGTCCTGCCCACGTGCATCTTCCACTCCAGACATTTAAAACTACTTTTACCCCTAGTTATGTCATGATTTTTCCCACCTCTGTGTTTTAAATTTTGGTTTCCTCTGCTAGGGGTACCCTTTCACTGACTCATTTCATTCATTTATTCTTTCACTTATTCATATAACACAGAATTTTGTACCCACCATGTGCCAGATACCTATCTAGGTGAAGGAGGATCAGTGGGGAGCTCACAATCTAGGGGAACAGATGCCTATTAATGAAATAATCATACAAATATGGTAGTATACACTGACATATGTTTTGAGGGCAAAGTTGAGAGACTGTATCTTGGGTGTCAAGGGCTCATTTTTGGGATGTAGGTGTCGGTGCTAAGATCATGACCAGAACTATATGGCTTTACTTAGGATGTGACTTTTGAACTGAGATGTGAAGAACAAGTAGGAATTAATCAGGCAAAATGGTAGGGAAAGGGAGTGGCCGCTCTTCTGCAGTCCTACTGTATTCAACAGCACATCTTGTCTTTAGGTCAGGTGAGATAGGTCCAGATTTCAGTAGAGGCTCAGTACAATAACAAGACAATAAAGGAAGAGGAGGGCCAAAATTGGAGGACTGGAGAGACATCTTTCAAACCTACAAGGAGGGAGGGAACTAAGAGCCAGGCAGAAGGCAGGAAGTTGGGGACTGAGGAAGAGCCCTCTGAGCAATTCTGGGAGCAGGCTGCTGAGGAACATCTAAACATAAGATATTCAGTGTCCAATTTTAGATTGTGCTTCTGTGGTTTAAAGTCCCTCTCCCCAAATGTTCAATATAATATGTAACACACAAATATTAGTGTGAAAGGTTTTGGGAGAAATCAGGGGAAAACTGAGTTCTCAGTAAGGATCGACCGGGAACAGTGGAGAGGGCAGAGCCAACTAAGGTGAGAAGCAAGTGAGGTCAAAAGTAAAGGGAAACAAAAATTAGGAGGCAGAAGTGACAGGAGGTATTCATAGAATCTGCTGTGTCTACACCTCAAAGAAACAGAATTGAGTTTGTGTCCAGTTGTAGTTACTGTTCAGTGTAAATTGATGAGTAGGGGCAGCCTAGACTGGGAGATAGGAGAAGGAAGGCACAGCCCAGTGGGCTGGGACTGTGATCTCACTCTAGGTATCTGAGACTCAGTTATTTAAACTCCAAGTCAAGGAGACTCGTCCCTACCAGCTAACATCCCAAGTCACCACCCAGCTAGCTTCAGCACAAAGCTTACCAGGACCACAGAGAACTTATTAATTCCATAAACATTTATTGAACAGCTGTTATTTTCTGGGTACAAAGTCACTTGGGACATGGCCCTCAGTCCCTGCCCCCTGGAATCTTCCATCTTGGTGTGATCACTGCTGTGACAGAAGCAGGTCCAGGGCTGTGGGAGCAGGAGTGGGGCCTTGACCCAGGTTTGCACCCTGGGCAGCTTCCTGGAGAAGGGACACTTAACTGGGGTCACAGTGTTTTCCAGGGTATGCAGATACATGGCAAGCAAAGGGAGAAGGACAGAGAGGCACAGGCGCAGTGGCTCCCAGGCTGTTTGTGCTGTACCCTGTGTGGCTTATCCTTAAATAGAGAGTAGCATGCCTTGATTCCTCATGATTTTAACAAGTCGTATCTCTCCAACTGTTTCTCAAGGCCATAGAGACTTTGTGCATATTTAGGTTAGAGAGTAGGAAGGCAGAATTTAAATAGTGCTTTGAATAGTCCCTTGTCCAAGAGCTTTCTGCACAAAATGCCCTCTGTCACCATGCTTAAATTCTGCCCTTGGCTCCCCACTCCTTCAGGTCTGACAGCCACCACTGTGGAGCCACCAATGGAAATATAGGACCTTCCTGGGTAGATTCATGCTACAAATAGATTATTGGTGAGAACAGAAAGATAGAGCAGGAGGGGAACCAGAAGGGGGAAGAGGAAGGAAGATAAGGGGGAGCAGAGGTGCACTTGGATTTTTGCTAACTTCTTGCTGCCCCTTTTCTTGTATCCTCCACTCTTCTAACCTCGAGACACACATTCAGTAAAGGCTACTGCATACACTCAAGAAGAGGGTGGAAACAATGTGTTTGAGGTAGGTCTGTAAGGCAATGTATTGGAAAGAGTGGGAAACCCGGTCTGCTGGGTGGCCCTGAGCAAACCCAGTGCTCTCTCTGGGCTTCTGTTTCTCCACTTGTCAGGTATGCAGATTGGGTTGGATTCTTCTCAGGGGATCTTGCAGTCTTGACTTCTGTGGTCTCCAGTTTAGGAGTAGGAGGAGAGCAAAGTAGGAGGAGAGCCTTTCTGTGGCTGACAGGCTTGGGCTTTGTTTCATCTTTCTACACTAAGCCAGGTCTGTGGAATCACGCAAAATAGCCCCAGAGGAAGATGTTGACGGCCAGCAAGAGGACAGCATTGATGTTGCAGACGCGTCTCCAGAGTGGCTCCTCCTTGATGCTTGTCAGCTTCTGTTCTAGTGCAGCCTTCTCTGCTGGGCTCAGGGCCTGCTCCGGTGCCCCAGAGAGCCCACAGAACCAGCCCCAGAACAACTTTCCCCAGGACCTGCATAGGGCTGGAGGGACAAAGCCAGAAAGGAAGGAGAGCAGGAGGGAGAAGGCAAAGAGGGTTGGAGAAAGGAAAGTGACAGGAGAGGAGGGGAGGGAGAGAGATGGTGAGAAACTGAAGGAAGATATGGGGCAGTGCACAGAAAATGTGGAGGGGTGAAGCCACTGACTTGGTACTTTCTGCAAACCACAGACTGAGTGCTGAGCTGGTACTCTAGATTAAGTTCTGACCTCGGCCACAGCACCCAAACAGTCACGTAGTAGAAGCGCTACTTTGTTGGAGAGAGGATGGTATATTAAGACTCCAGGATAATGCAATTCATCTTAATCCATAGCACAAATCCTGAATAAGGGCAGAAGGAAGGAGCATTATCTCACCCAGGAAGAAGGAAGCGTTTGAGCCAGAGACACTGCTACAACCGCAATTGTGAAGGGCATTGGGCTGCAAGCCAGAAACCTGGTTCCAGGGCCAGCTCTGCCATTAGCTGACTGAGGCCAAATGCAAATCACTCAGCTTCTCTAAGCTGCAGGTTCTTTCTGTCTCAGAGGTATCAATGACATATGCCCCATTCTTCTCCAGGTTATTCTGACTACCAAATGAGGATAGAAATTGGACAGCACTTTAAAAAGTTACCAGTACTGGAGCAGTGGGAGAGGTTCTGATGCATATGATATTCTAAATGTGCATAAGACCAAACCCATGCAGACACGGCTTCCTCGGGGTGAGAAAGGGGCCTGCTCTGAGGTTAAAAGGTAGCACAATTCACTAAAAACTAAATTCAAAAGAAGTAATAAGGTAATTATTTTTAAGGTTTTTTTCTAAAAAAAAAAAAGCAGATATTATATTAAAAATAAAATTAATATAAAAATCCTTTCACTGAGATTGAAACGAATGCACTGGGAATGAATGCTTTATTATTTTAAGGGATTTAGAATGTGGTAGTTGGTAAGTTCAATAAAACCACAGAGTGTCAGAGATGCAAGAACCTTGGATGCCAGACCAGATGGCATCCAAGGTTCTTGCATCTTCCATCTGGTCTCCCCTGATTGCACAGGGGAGAAAAAAGTCTTAGGAAAGTGAAGAGACTTGCTTAAGGTCACATAGCAACAGAACTGCACTAGCGATCGTATGAATTCAGCATTTGATTTGTACTAGGCTTTATCATTTTCCCAGCTGGTCCAAACATTCTCTTTTGATTCCCTTGGCAATCTTCTGAGACAGAGGACGCACAGAGCTTCATACGCAAATTCATATGCCCAGAGAGCCTGTCACTAAAGGAGTTACTAAGTGGTGTGCCATCACTCAATAAATTTATGTCTAAAATCTGGGATGTACATATTTCTTTCAGATCTACTCTGGTGTCCTTTAAATGTATATACACACATATATAATTAATATATATACGTATTTAATATATAATATATATATATATATAGAGAGAGAGACAGAGTCTACTCTGTTGCCCAGGCTGGAGTTCAGTGGCACGTTCATGGCTCACTGTAGCCTCAACCACCTGGGCTCAAGCAATCCTCCCATCTCAGCCTCCTGAGTAGCTATGACCACAGGCATGTACCACCAGGCCCTGGTAATTTTCATATTTGTTGTAGAGACCACATTTTGCCATGTTGCCCAGGCTGATCTTGACTCCTGAGCTCAAGCAATCCTCCCACCTCGGCCTCCCAAAGTGCTGGGATAACAGGTATGAACCACTGTGCCTGCCTCCTTTAAATATTTTTAACTTTCCTTTTCAGGACTCAACATTATACGGCCTGGCCCATGCCTGCCTGGAGTCCTTTTGGGAGGGGGAGCCTCTTCCCTATGCCTGATGTTTGTTTCTCTGGGCAGGGAAGGAGCTTTAGTGTATAACAGCAACAGCCTTTCCCTGCCCTTCTACTTCCTCATGGTGGTGGTCTGTGAAGGGGAGTGGGTTTCTCTCCTTGCACTTCTCGGCTGACTTGGTGCCTCCTTTTTCTCTCTTGGGAGCAATTCGTCCACAGGGAGCAGGCATTCCTCTCGGCTTCTCAAGGGATAACTCTGTCCCTTGGCATGAGGACCAGCCAGGTAGTAGGTCTATTTGTATAACCGTATAAGTCTGTCTAGATCTGGAGTTCAGCTGTGGGAAAGTACAAGCTGTCTCCTTCTTCTTTCTCTTTGGGAGTTTCCTTTGCAGCGTTTCCCCTTCTTTCTTCCTCCTTCTCTTGGCTGCTGCTTCACCTCCAAAGAGCTCATGCTCTCAGATTGCTTCCTTCAATAACATAAGTTTTACAAGGGCCAGGACCCAGTCTTTGCAATGATGATGGGAGTGTAGTTTTGAGAATTCAACATCGGGTGCATAGGCTACAAAGCTTGAAAAAAAGGAGTTATATCTTGCAAAGCAAACACACACACACACACACACACACACACACACACACACACACACACAGATTTGCAAAGAAAATATATATTTATGAATTAATTGGGGCAACTGATAAAATTAGGGAGGGTGATGTTTATCTTCCATAGCATCTCCTGCAGTGAGCCTATGTGGTTTTAACCATGAAAGTTAGGAAGAAACTATATCCATCATTATGGATAGCTTTTTATAGTTGATTATTGGCTTTTAACTGCTGTAGCTTGGGAAGAAGCTTTGAGCCTTAGACCTTGGTGGGATTCTGGGGCTTATGATGTCATTAACTCTAGGCAAGTGGCTATTTCTCTAGAATTAAGGCCTTAAGCAAAGGTGAAGGGCCTCAAGAAAAGTGGGAGCCTTCTCAGGTCTGGAGGAAAGCATAGGGCCCCTAACACTTGGCAAAGGCATGAGAACTGTGTGCCATGGCATTGCCAACCACACTGGTGCAGCAAGTGATGCTTTGCTAATCCTGTCAATGCTCTTAGCTCACTAGAGTTATTGAGAGTTTGTCACACAAGAGGCTGGTATAAAACTAGAGCTATGCCCAATCCAACAAGAGAAAGCAGCTGCTGAGGGAACCCCAACTCCATCCAGACACTGAGACCTCTTAATGATTTTATTTTTTTGTCACATCAGGATGCATATTATTTCTCTACCTGGACGTTATAAACAATGACATATCATTATGTTTAAAAGCCCAATATTATTATGTTATTGACATTTTTATCCATTTTAGTATAAACTCTACAACTTTGCACTACCTGTTTGCCTCCAAGAGATTCTCACCTCCTTGGGGACAGAGACCATGTCATATTCATCTTTGTATTGAGACCTTCTTACATTGAGGCAGAGAATAAATTTAAGACTTAAATTTGTTTGAATTTTTAATTCATGAGGGCAAGAGACTGATTTTGGACTTTAACTTGCAACTTCATTTAACTTTTTGGATTTTATTTATTTATTTTCCTGGGATGCTTCTTTTACTTTTATTTTAGGTTTAGGGATACACGTGCAGGTTTGTTGTACAGGCTAATTGCATGTCGCTGGGATTTGGTATATAGATTATTTTGTCACCCAGGGAGAACTTTATAGAGTTTAACATTTTCCTTGGGAATTTTATAATTGAAAAAGTCTTTTCATTCTATCATTAGAATGTTTTGACATTGTTATTTCATTTCACTCTGGGAAGGTTATAGCTGCATTGGATCTAACAGAGGTACCTCAAATCATGTCTTAAAATCATTTTCAACTTTAGATATTGTGTGGCCTTAGAGTAGATATGACTGAAACACAATGTAACTGATTTAACTGATCTACTATTCTAACACATTCTAACACATGAACCTCCAGGGGCACACTTCATGTGGCCCATCAGCAGTTCAAAGAGACGCCCAGAGGTGGAGGGGGTCATGTTTTGGAGAAACCTCATGAAAACAGAGACAACTCTATGGAGACGTGGCTGCTGTCATCCCACGAGGGACAACCATGCTTCTGTAGGACTATAGTCAGACTTGTTGAGCGCAGGGGGAAATCAATAAATAATAAAGAAATGTGGTGGTGGTGACACGGGTGAGGGGGTTTCTTTGTCATGCCTCAGGTTTCCTCCCATGTAGAAGGAACATTGTGGGTGTAACATTCTTTGATTTTCTGCCCTTGTACTCATTCAACGTAGCAGAGGTGAAGGGACTTCCATGTTGGTAGATTTGGAAAGGATAAAGAGGACATGCTTGGCTCAGCCCTGCCGTTCTTTACACAGAGGACAGGATTGAGCCAAGCATGCCCTCCTTATTCTGTGACCCTGATCAGATCTGCTGGTGACTGGATGGGTACTTCTGTTGAATAGGGAGGTTCAGTGTTAGAAAGTACATCTCTCCATAGATACAAACCAGCTCTTTCCACTTACACTTGATCAGCAGTGAGTGTTTGGCTGATCATCCGCCTGACTATTTTGGCTCCCATCTGCCTGACTCAATTGTCTTATTTTTCAAATAGTTCAATAGCCTTGTGGAAAGGGAGTTAGGGTGGTATTTACTAGGCTCCCTCAGAGGCCCCATCCCAAAGACCGCCCATGACATGGGTCTGTCACCACTGCTCCTCTGTGATGAGTATCCCCCAGCAAGCCGCAGCCTACCTTCAGGCTGCTCCTGGCCTGAGCTAGAGTTCTCCAGCACTCCACCTCCTGCAGGGCACTCCCCAGCTGGCCTCTCGGCTATCTCCGGTGTGCTCTCGTGGGCCTCCTTTTCCAGCTCAGAGAGGGGGCAGTTCCGAGTCCACCATGTCAGGCGTTTGAGCTGAAGGGAAGGAGGACATTGGAGTCAGTTTCCTTGGGGGGAAGTTAGGCTGTAGAAAAATAGGGCCCCATTTATGGAAGGGCATCTGAGCAACAGCAGAGAGCACAGTGAACAAGGTCAGGGCTGGGAGTCAGGAGGCCTGGATCTTAGCCCTGACTTCCCCTTTCTTCAAATATGAATACTCCCTGCTCCACACCAGGTGCTCTACACCAGGCTTGTGCCAGGTACTGGAATATAGACCTGAAGCACACCTGGGCCCTGTTCTCATGGATTTGACAGACTGAGGGAAACGAGGCTGTGTAGGGAGGCAGGCGCTTGAGAATAAGGCTTCACAGGTCAGGCTGAGGAGTTGTAGCTTAAAGAACAAAAACCCTGTAGGCAAATGGAGAGTCACTGCAGACTTTAAGCAAAAGGTAGAGACTGTAAGTGCTGGAAAATTCAAAGATTTCTTGGAGTGAATTGAAAGGGGCTCAGCCTAGAGGATGTTACAAAAGTGAAGCAAAAAATAATGGGCACCTGAGGAACTGGGTAAAGATGAAATCAGGACAGTGTGACTGACTGAATGAGCCAGGCGAGGGACAGGGCAGAGGCTAACAAGGCTCTGGGGTTCCTGCCTTGGGTGACTAGACATGTAGTGGTGCCTATTCCAGAAATAGAGGACACAGGACAAGGAGTGGGTATTAGTGCTGGTGAGAGAAGGAAGAGAGAGAAAGGGCAAGTGGAGAGAGAGACAGAGGAGAGAGGGAGAACAAGTTCAAATAAATTTGATGATGTGCTCCAGGAGTCTGCAGGTCCTCCAAGTGGAGATGTCCAGGTGAGGAGAAATAAACCTTATTTCCTTGGAGGGCCCTTGTGGCATTCTCTCTTATGGTGGCTCAGAAAACTAAATCACAGCAGTTCTCTGTCTCGTATCAGTGGTGTTGGACTCACCACTGTCTGAGCTCTCAGGCAGCTTTCTGGTACATGTCGAGCTGGGTATCCCCTATCCTGCTCCCAGCTTCTTATCTCCACTGTGCTGGGCCCAAGGATGCATCTCTCTGGGATCATGAGAGCTTGGGAAGCTTCCTTGCCTTTACGTATCTCTCAACAAACCTTACTTAATACTTCTGCTGTGTGTCACCGGTAGCATATGGACTGTGTCTCTTTATGTCACCAGGAAAGAGTTAGATTTTGGGGTTTGAATCTTGGGAGAGGGGTTTTGGCTGCAGATAGAGAATTGAGTGTCACCTTTATATAAAAAGTTGTTGAATTTATAGCCCACGAGTATCGTTGGCTGAAACACGTTATAGGCCATAGATGGGTTCTTAAGGAACACTGATATTTCAGGGGCAGGTAGAGAAGTCTGTGAAGAAGAAGAAGTCAAATGAGTGATTGGAAGGGTAGACAAAACAAACAAATGAAAGAAAAAACCTAGGGGAGAAATATTTCATGGAAGCGAACAGAAGAGAGATCTTCGGGGTGCAGGAAGTGGTCAGTAGTGTCCAGTTCTCCTGTGAATTCACTTAAGATAAGGACAGGAACATGACCATTGATTTTAGCAATAGGGTGTTATCAGTGACTTCAGGGAGAGCGACTTCAGCGGAATGTTGGGGGTAACAGCTAGACAGCAGTGGGTTAAGAAGCAGACAAGAGCTGGGCAGTGGAGGCTGGGAAGGGAAAGCATTCTTTGCAAAGGTCAGCTGTTGAAGGGAGAAGAGGGAGGCAGCAGGAGCTAGAGGACAGCAGAATTCAGAGCAGGATTTAAACTGGGAAAGACTCTGGGATGAAGGGTGAGGACGCAGGCAGTGGAGAAGAGGTTGAGGATTCAGCAGGAGGAGGAGCTCATTTCTGGTGTGAGCACTGGAGAGGTCAGCCTGGGAAGGTCCTGCTTTTTTTGTAGGAATCAGTGAAACTAAGGGCATAAAGTCATCTTGCAAACTCTAAAGCACCATCCATCGAAAGAGTGTTGTCCATGTCCACTCAGTGTTTCAGGGACTGACTTCCAGCATCAATTCTGTTATGGGCTGAATTGTGTCCTCCCAAAATTTCTGTGTCGAAGTCCTAACTGCCAATACCTCAGAATGTGACTGTATTTGGAGACGGGGTCTTGAAAGATGATTAAGGTTAAATGAGGTCATCAGGATGGGCCCTGATCCATGATGACTTAAAAAAAGAGGAGCTTCAGTCACCAGCAGGCACAAGGGGAAGACCGTGTAAAGACGAAGAGGAGAAGTCAGGCTTTTACAAGCCGCAGAGAGAGGCCTTGGAGGAAACCAGCATCTCAGACACCTTGATCTCAGACTTCTTGCTTCCGGAACTGTGAAACCTTACATTTCTGTTGCTGAAGTCACCCAATCTGTAGTCTTTTATTTCAGCAGCCCTAGCTCTAGGCAGTAAGGAAGAAAGGCCTCAGAAGACTGAGCATCAGTGCCCAAGGGCGTTGCTTGTGAGAGGTGAGGATTTCAATTTGAGTTCTTTACGTAGTAAGCTCTCTGTTTCTTTTCTCATGTATTTGTTTCTTGGCCACTCAAAAATTCTCTATTCATTCTTCAAGGTCTAATTCAAATGTCCTCGTCTGTGTGCCCTCCCTGGGCCCCCAGGAAGTGACTGCCCCTCCTTCTGTGCTCGGCCCCTCCCGTTGAACTTGGTCCTTCTGCACTTTCCCTTTGTATAGTGACAGCTTGTGTCAGCGTCTGTTCGCCTGAGGAAAGTTTCTGGCAGGCACCCTTCATCTCATCTTTGTAAGCCCAGTAGAATGCCTAGCACATAGTAAGTACTCACTGAGTAATTTTTGAGTTGAATGAATTACTTTTCATTGGGGAATTCACAGCCCAAGGAACGTTCCCTCCCAAGGACATCTGTGTGGCCGCAAGGGAGACCATAACCCAACAGAGTAAAACTCAGTGGTGGAATTCCAGGCTACGGGGGAAGGAAGAGCATTTCTGGAGGGCCTCAGTAAGAGCAAAGCACTTGCCTGTTCCTCAGGGATGGGAGTTGTCCAGAGGCTGACAATGATGATGACGATGGCAGTGAGCCCGCAGAGGAGGAGTGCAAAGTACAGGTAGTGGAAGTCCTTCAGCACTGCTGGCCGCGGGTCCGCCTCCCCACAGGCTGGCGCTGGGTATGAGAACTCCAGGATCATGCGCAGAAGCCCCACTCCCAGGCCAAACATGAGGCCCCAGAAGGCTCCCTGTGAGAGACGGCAGCACGGGCTGGGGTGAGATCCAGGTGGGAGACCCTAGGAAGGTAAAACTACTCTGCCCTCAACTCTCTCTCCCACTGGTCTATTACCATGTTGGGCAAATCCATCTACTAATGGGGAAAAGTGCTCCCCATTAATACTGTGACTGTGTCATGACTTAAAGGCACAGTGGTGTAGGGGTTCTAGAGTCAGACAGGCTAAGATTTGAATCCTGGCTCCATTGTGAAGTGACTGAACCAATGACTCAGCCTTGCTGACTCAGAGGTTTCTCACCGGGGGCAGTAATTTAAAAATTCATAAAATTAAATCAGTACTAAGTTAATTAATAGATGGTAAATATTTAACTACAATGGAGTAAGCTTTTGTAATAATCAGGGAATACCAGGATCTCCTTTTCAACCTTCTGTTATGATAAATCAAAAATCAGAGTAGAGACTTTCCTTCTGTTGCTGTTTTTAAGAAAAGCTCTGGAACCTCTCATGTCTTTCTTCTTTATAGCTCCATTTGGCTCTAACATGTACCTGTTCCCAGCAAGTAAGAGTATGGGTGATATTGATCCTGATTTCAAAAACTTTAGAATGAGCAGAAACACCTGGAGTTCAGCCAGGTCAATGAGTAGAGGCCTCTGCAGACAGTGGACATTTGCTTAGGTGTACCACCAAGGGAGGGGTTTCTATGACCTCATTTTCAATGACCTTGAGCTCTCACATTGTTTTTGTGTGGTGGTGTCCATGACATCCCTCCGCTTCCCAAGGTACAGCCAGCCTGCATCTTCTAGGCTATCCTGGGGAGCAACCAAGTCTCCAGTCCTGGTACCCCTAGCTTCCTCCAGATTCTGTCAGGTTTCAATGCTGTTACATGAATGATGCATGTGCAGGAACCCTTGTAAGGTCACACTTTGTCATCATCATTGTCATTGCTGTTATTTTACTTACACATAGAACCTTATAGTGTTAGAGATGGAACAGGACCTAGAGATATTACAGTCTGTCTTGCACATTCACTCACACTGTTCCTTGTGTCTGGAACATTCTTCCCCCTCCCATTAATCCTTCAGGTCTCAGCTCAGATGTGACTTCATCCAGGAAGTCTTCCCTGACCCCTCCTGGGAGCCCCATAGGTTAGGTGCTTGCACTCTTTAGTCTCCCACCAGCCAGCATGCTTCATTATTATTGCTTATTCAGTCATCTCTCTGCCGGCCCAACGATGGCACATCGATGTGAATCTTATAAACCATTGTATCCCTGGAGCTGCCATCATAAGACTAATAAATGTTTGTTGAATGAATGAATGAATCTAGGCCAGATGCTGTGGTCAGGAAAATGAAAGCCTAGAGAGGAAGTGGGTTTTCCCAAGGTCACAGAGACCAGGTCTCCAGCCCCTCTTCTGTATGGGAGAGACAGGTGCACTGCACTTACGGGCTCTGTGACCCTCTTGCAGAAGATGGCCAGCAGGAAGAGAGCAGTGATGGGTGGGGCCAGGTAACTGGTGACAGCCTGGATGTAGTTGAAGAGCTGCCCACTGTTGGAGGTTTGGATGATGGGGATCCAGAGGATGCTGATGACAACCAGGAACACCACAAACACTCTGCGACAGAGAGCACAGGGCACTGAGGCACACTCGGTGGGCATGGTGTAGTGTGGCAGGAAGGTGATGTGCAGGAACCAGGAAGGGAGAAGGGAGGGGAATGCACTATCGCTAGATTAGAGAAGGCTGGCAGCCAGAATCTCAAATACTAAGAATCAGAAACTTAGACTTAAAATCTCAGAATATGAAAATTTTGTAATTGAAGAAACTCCTAATTCTAAAGCCTCCATGGCACTTATATATAGATGCCTTCAGGGTCATGTCACCCACCTGTTGCTGCTCAGGGAGGAATTCATACCTTCCACCCCACACCCCACCCCAGTAAAAGGCTTCTGGTCTCTTCTTGGAATGCCTTTTCTCCTCTTTTCCATCCCAGCCCTGTGCAGGGCCGCTCTTTCCCAGGATGACTGCAGCCTCCAGGGACTGGTCCCTTCTCTAGGCGCTGATGCTGTCTCCCTTACTGTGGCATTGATCTTGGGAAAGAATCCCACTTATTCACCTGACTCCCTCTTAACCAATGGTGGCTCAGACCTACGTCCCCAAAGCATTCTGCATGTATGATTTTGCAGGTGTGTGAAGTTCATGAAAAACTTTTCTTCCGTGTGTTGGATGCAGTAACACATATGGCCAGTAGATAGAGCCCAAATTCCACTGATTGAAGAAATGGTAGCAAAACCGGTTCACGTGCGCAGATAAGGAATGCTGTTTTTGACGTGTCACTGCATACCTGTCTTCTCCTCTCCTTTTCCTCCTATTTTGCCTCTCTCAGATTCCACTAGAGCACCAGCTACCCAAGTAGCTTCCCTGCTGCTTGTCTCCCTCCTCTTTGCACAATCTGTCCTGCACTCAGATCCTGCAATGGTCAATCCCTGTGGCTAGGGCTGGGGGAGCACAGTTGAGCAGGCAATAGGAATCCATTAGGCAGCCCTGGGCAGAAGGCATCCTGGTGGAAAGAACAGTGAGTGCAAAGGCGGGGAGATGTGAAAGAGCAAGATTCCTAAACCCAAGTACCTATCCACAAAGTGAGAGAACTTCAGTCCGGGAACCCAAGTTAGGGAACCTACAATTATGAAGCAAAGATTTCAAAAAGGGCCCCTTCATCTTATGTAAACTACAAATCTCCAGCCTATGAAAAACAAAAAAATATTAGCTGCCAAGTTATGCTTTAGAAGCATACAACTGTTACCCATGAGATAAAGTTCAAATTCCTTAGCTGGGCGTCCAAGGCTCTGCATCATTTGGAGACAGCCCTCCTAAGAAAATCTCTATTGACACAAATACCTTGCTTTGTTACCGGTGTTTCCACCTTTCTCAATAAACTGTAAGCACCCTGAGGGCAGGGCCATATAACCCATCTGTGGGTCCCCTGCATGTGGGATGTGATGCATAGTAGATGTGTAGAGTCAATCTGATGAATTAAATTAATAGCATTTCTTTTAACCAGGTGTAACATCCAGAGTTGGTTGGGAATAACTTGGGTGAGCTGCTTGCTAACTTTCCTTGCATTTATACAGTTTATCTTTCATTTCTGAAGAGCTTTTTCATCTCTCAATAACCCTGTTGATCAATTCCATGTAAAATTACCAGGGAAGAGGTGTTTTTTCCTATTATTCTGAAAAAAGGAGGGGTCCAGGGTTGGGGAAGGACTTACCTGAAATCATGTGGAAAGCTGGAACTTGAACCCAGTGCTCTGACTGCCAGTCCAGGGCAGGATCTGACCCAGCCAACATCTGCTCAGGGTAACCCAGGGCAGGGGAGAGGGGAGAGGACACTCCGGAAGGAGGGAAGGAGGGGCCAGCTCACCTGCCCACCACCATCAGCTCCTGCTCTGTTGCCTTCCTGCGGAAGTGCTGCCACACATCAATGGCGAACAGGGTGCTGCTGCTGTTGAAGATGGAGGTGAGTGAGCTCATGAGGGCGGCCATGATCACGGCAATCATCAGGCCCCGCAGACCTGGGGAGAGACGAGGCTCATGGGAACGGAGGGCCTGTTAAGGCCAGCTCTGCCAGGACCACAGAGGCTGCTGTAGTGTCCTGCAGAGTCAGGAGCTGGGGGTGGGGAGGAGGAAGGGAAGGTGTTGGATGAGGTGTCCATCTAGCACAGATAAGAAATCCTAGATGGCAGAACTAGAGGCTGGGTTCTCTCCATCTCTGATGCCCAGGCTCGGTCTCTGCCTTGCTACGTGGCCTTGGGTAACTCATTTGCCTCCCCAACCCCCTGCCCTGAGCCTCAGTTTCCTCATCTGTCCTATTAAGGCATATAAGACTAGGTGATCTCTAAGGTTCTCTGAAGCTTTGACATCTCACTCTGGGTTTCTCAGCTTGTAGACACTTGGTTAGTGGGTCGCTGCGGGGGGAGGAGAAAGGTGATTATTAATAATTGGGTGGATCTGTTTAGTGTTTCTACACCTTCATTGACATGGTAATGTTGGGCTAAAGCCCTGGCCTGGGAGGTAGCAGCTTTGGGCTTGCTTTCCGGCTCTGCAAGTACCCAGCTGTATATATGATCCTTGGACTAGTTCCTTACCATTTCTGGGCCTATTTTTCTACCTGGACAAGGGAAGATGGGACCCAGTGATATCCGAAGTTTCCCTGACAGTGACCAAGCTTCTAGAGATATGACTCCTCACCTCTGGGGAGATGATCCCAGCCCTGGTCCCACCTCAGTCCTCTTTCCTTCCAAATCCATATATTTAACCACCTTTTGATGTCCCCCTGTCTCCCTGGAAGAGTCACAGGTGCCTCAGACTCAAGTGCTCCAAACTCAGGCCCCATCTCCCTCTGGTGCCTTCTGTTCCCATCTTTAGTTACTGTCTCTCCAGCCCTACAGCAGAACTCAGGGCTAGCTGAGACCCCTCCCGCTTACCACCAACCTGCCCCTTGGCGCAGCTCTGTCCTATCTGGGCCTCCCACCATGGCCAATACGGCCTGGATTCACTCCTCCTTCTACCACAGGGAGGCAGTAACTCTACCTGTCTGCTGCCCTCCATAATCCCACCTCTCTTTGTATGTCTCCAATCTCAATATCATTATAAACCCACAGTCTAAACACCAAGGTCTGGGACCCTTCTGGGATTTCTCTGTCTTTATTATCCCTCAAATCAAGTCCTGACAATCCAACCTCACAAACATCTTTAAATCCCTTCTCTCCATATCTGATACCACTGACTTGGTCCAACCCAACATCTCCACCTACCTGGACCACTGCAAACACCCCACGGACAATCTCCCTGCCTACCCACAAGCCTGCCTCATACAGAGTCATCCATGCAGACTGGTCTTGCTAAAACACAAACCCAGTCATGTTCTCTCTGACCAACCCCACCCCCCGCCGCCCCCCTCGTTGTCCCAGGGCTCTGCTCCAGAACAAGGCTTGCTTGTGACATCTCTACCAGGAAGGTCGTCATTCCTCCTGGCTCCTGCATCCACACTGGGCTGCTTTCAGGTCAGACTTCATGACCTCTCTTCACCCTGGGCCTTTGCACGCACAGCTTCTCATCCCTAGAGTGACATTTTCTATGCCCCTCCTGCCATGTCTGCCTACGATTTAACTTGAGATGCAGCTCCATTTCCTTCCCTCTGGGAGACTTTCCCAACATCCCCCAGCTGGGTCAGGTGCCTTCGTAGGGCTCCCTTAGCTCACACTGGGTCACCACGCTGGTCCCATTGGATTGTGCCTCTGGCAAGTCCAGGCACCCTGGAGACTGCACGATGCCTGAGCAGGGGCCTGCCTTTTATCTCTGCATCTCCAGAACCTGCCCACAGAGCTGGTGTCTTACATACAAATGCTTGTACAAATTGTGTGTGTTAGGATGGGGGTGCAGAGGTGAATAGTTTTCTTCCCTCTTCCCACCCATGTTAGTGCCATCCCTCCTGGGCAGTGGAGATGGGAGGAGGTTGGAGGTGGGAGTGCAGGGTGGGGTGGGGAGGAGAGACTCACCAACAGGCATGAGAGCCATGACCAGCTTGGGGTAGGCGATGTTGGAACATCCCACTCGGGCCCCACAGATTCTTTGGCAGATATCAGGGTCCACGCAGCCCACCTCATCTGCGGAAGAAGTGATGGCAGTTAGAGTTGGTGATCTTGTGCCTTTTCAGGTTGGCCTAGTATTTGCCTTCTAAAACTACAAGGTAATGTTCACTGGAGGCTCTAGCAGGGACCCATGTCTGCAAGGTGAAGGGGCAAATGGTGTCTGTGTCTTCGGTAAATTTCTTGCCCATATACTTACTACCTGATTCACATTTTTTCTGCTGAAATAATACGTTTGACCCACAAAATCTAAACTGCTTTCTTTGGTTTTCTTTTCTGTTTTTTGAGATCGAGTCTCCAGCCCAGGCTGGAGTACAACAGTGCGATCTGCAACCTCTGCCTTCCGGGTTCAAGCAATTCTCTCACTTCAGCCTCCTGAGTAGCTGGGATTATAGGTGTGCACCACCTTGCCCAGCTAATTTTTAGTAGAGACAGGGTTTCACCGTGTTGGTCAGGCTGGTCTCAAACTCCTGACCTCATGATCTGCCTCCCAAAGTGCTGGGATTTCAAGCGTGAGACACCACACCCAGCCTTCTTTTGCCTCCCCTCCTTTCCCCTCCCTTCCCTTCCCTCTTTCTTCTTTTTCTTCTCTTTTAATTCTTTTCTTTCTTTTTTGACAGGGTTTCCTCTTGCTCTGTCTCCCAAACTGAAATGCAGTGGGACAATCATATCTCACTGCAGCCTCAACTTCCTGGACTCAGGATCCTCAGCCTCCCAGGTAACTGGGTCTATGGGTGCATGCCACCATGGCTGGCTATGTGTTCTTAAGAGACAAACCTTGTTGACCCCTGCTCTGGTCTAACATTTCCCAAGGCCACATTCCCATTCTCCAGACACTCTTTGAAAGCCCTGGATCTCAACACTCAGAGAGCAAGACTCACTCTTACCTGGGAACAGGGCCCGGCTGATCATGCCAGGCATGACGATGAAGAACATGGGGAGGATCTTCAGGTAGCCCCCCAGCACAGAGCCTCCCTTGGCATGGGACAGACTCTTGGCTGAGAGAGACCGCTGCACAATGACCTGAAAGGGCAGCAAATGAGAAGGAGTGCAGCTCAGGTTGAGGAGGGCCTCACTCAGCCACAGGTGAGCCCTGACACTGGGCACTGACTGTGTCTCTACCCAGTGGAGTCCCAGTCCCAGAATGAGGTCCAACCCTCTATGCATCCAGGCACTGGCTTTCTCTGCAGGAAGCCACCCCACCTCCAGGCAGGCCAGGCCAAGCCTGGCTGGGGGATTACCTGATCTGTGCACCAACACCAGGTGGCCAGCACCGTGAGCCCGAAAATGAGGCCTGGCCAAGGGATGTCCCCGCTCACAGGGTCCCGCAGCATGTGGAAGGCATCGGGCCGTGGGAGGTGACAGGTGGTGTTGGGGACTGTGACATTAGGGACGGCCCGCCTGTACCGCTGCTCCAGGCCTGGGTACCAGCCCACATCCTGAAAGCCTGTGAGGAGACAGTGAATAAAGCAGCCCTGAGACCCCACCGAGCCTGTCACTCAGCACACTCAGGCCCCAGCCTCATGTGGGCCCTCAGATTAGAACTAGTATGGGCACTGGGGGTGAAGAAGGAAGATGGGGCTTGGGCTCAAAACCCCTGGTTTGAAGTAGCGAGAACCCTGCTCTTTGGGAGCCCCAGCCTAGAGAGAGGAGATGGCTCACATAGATCTATGCACTAAAAAGTTCCAGTCAAGCTGTGGAGGTGACAGAATCAAGAAAGAGAGGAATTTAAGAATGAAGGTGGGGTGTGTTTAGGTTTCTTTCTTACCCAGAAACATGAGGACCAGGGCTCCCCCGACCATGATCACCGTCTGCAGGGCATCTGTGTAGATCACGGCCGTGAGGCCCCCTGGGGACCCAAGGAGAGGGCTCATCAGTCAGCACCATTGCGGGTCCTCTCTGGCTGCCTGCCCTGTGCATGGCCACACTGGAGAGACCACAGAAGACACAGAGCCCTCTTAGCAGGGGACTCTGGCCACCTGCCTTTCTCTACACCTAGTGCTTGCCTCTGTCCCTCCCTGGCAGGATGCCGGCTGGTCACAGTCAAAGGTGCTGGGGTCCCTTCTGTCTTGACAGCAGCTGACTGTGGCCATCACACCACAGCTTTGTGTTATTGTTTAATATCCCAAGTCCATTCCTTGGCTTCTAGTTCTGCCAGTAACACTCCCTGCTTCCTCCTTCCAATGCTCATCTAAATGCCCCGTCTCTGGAGCCCAACTTAACCCTCAGTAAGGCAGTCCTGTGCTGGCCTTCCAAGGTGCCCAGCCCTGTGCGAGGAGATTTTGAGGAAACGGGAGGAGGTGGGTTGTGGTCTCTGCCTGGGGCAGCTCGCAGTGACTCTGGCTTGGGTCATGGTCCCCTTCTCTACCCCGCTCCCTGGGCAGTCAGTCTTTTTTGGTATTTCTTAGTGTCTCTCCGTCCCTATCTCTGCTTGATTCTGCTCCTCCTCCCATTTCTGCCTTTTTCACCCCACTGTCTGCGCCGCTGTGTTTTTCGTTCTGTTCCCCTGTGTTCTTCTCTGCTGAGTCTCTGTCTCAGCCTCTCTTTGCCTGTGCCTCTCCTGTTTCTCCTTCTCTCTGTCAGCATCAGTTTGCTGTCTCTCTTCCCCTCTCTCTGGTTGTCCTTCCTTCAGTCTTTCTCCTGGGTCTCTGCCAGTCAGAAGCTTCCTTCTTGCCCTTTTCCCATCTCAGTCTCTGCAGCCCAACATGACCTTCCCTCCGCCTACCTGTGATGGTGTAGACGGCTGTCACCACCAGCAAGATCCCCGTGGAGAGGTACAGATTCCAGCCCAAAGCCATCTGGATGAAGAGGGCTCCAGAGAAGATGTCAGTCTGCAGAGAGCCAGGACCCAAGAGGCCAGACCACCCGAGGCCTTCAGAGTGGCTGCGTGGACATGTCACCTGCCTGCCCTGCAACACCAGGCGCCCTCAGCCCTCATCACATGATGAAAATAAGCTTTAAGTGCTGTGCTAAGGGGTGTGAGCTTTATCTTACAGACACTGAGGCGCCATGGAGACTTTAAAGCAGAGAAGTACTGTGTAAAGCCTCGAAACTGAGAGAAATTTAATTGCGTAGCTGGTCTGCTAGACTTGAAGGGAGTGGTGGGGAATGAAGAGGAAGACTGAGAAAGTGAAGGAAGGAGCTGGGCTGGAGACAAAGAGGCCATTTAGGAGAAGAGAGGAAGAACCAGAGAGCTGCTGGCCTCTCCCTGGCAGAGCAGAGCCTACTTGGCTGCCGGATGGCCCATGGCTGACCCAGTGCAGCAGGAGCCCTGGTGCAGATAAACATGGGTCCTGGGTCATCTACGTACTTGGGTTTATTAGCAGACATGGGCTTATAGCCCGTGCCTAAGCTGACTTAGGGTCATTCTCAAACATTGGTGGAACAAGGGCCTTAAAGTGTGTTTCAGCCCTAGAGGGCAACAAAGTGATTCATTTCCCTTTAGTGTTTGACTGTGGATCCCCTTCCGTGATTGTCTTGTGAACCTGTTACAGGCTCTGAAACATAACAGAGTAGAAGGAGACTTGACCTGGGTCATGGAACCCAGACTTCAGCTTCAGTGCTAGACCTAGCCCTCTGTGTGGACTTGGGCAAGTCATTTGACCTGTCTAGGTAGTTTCCTGAGTTTAGGTCAATAGAGGAGGATTAAAGACCTTTCTAACTCCAACCATCTAAGCAATTAATGCACAGTTGATGAATGAAGAATCAATTAAAGGAAAAATAAGGGAATGAACTCTGGATTGTGAATTCTTTGAGTGTAGGGACTGTCATTCACTCCAAAAATATTTATCATTCATCCCGGACTACCCCAGTGCTGAGGGGGAGCATGCATTAAAGGTTTATAGATCCTGCCTTCCTTTCTTCCAACTGTGATTGTCAGCTTCCCCCCAGCAACACACTCACGACAATGCACTCAGCACCTCCCTAATCAGCATTTCCAGACACAATGGCCAGATTGCAGTGACACCCACCGAGATCTTGGTGAAGATGTAGAGGATGAGAGACAGGACAGACATGTACACCTGAATCCTCTGGCCCCCAAATCGCTTCTTCAGGTACTGGGGCATTGTGACCACACCCGCTGCGATGTACACAGGGACGAAGACCCAGCCAAGGGCCACGAGCAGCCAGGTTGCCTGGGAGAGGGAAGAAGAAGGTATCCAGGTCCTGGATGCAGACAGAGGGGCGGCTTCCCACCCAGAGGCAGCCCTGTGCTGTGGGAGGCCCTAAGCAGAGAAATAAGGGATCTGGGACCTGACACCAGTCCTTCTGTGTGACCTTGAAGGATCCCTCTGTCTCCTCCAGACCTTGATTTCCTCATCTGTAAAATGGGTTATCGATTCACCATGCAGCCTCCCAGGAATCTCAAAGGATCCTCTTAGCACTAATGCCAGAGAAAACAGGCCAGCTTCCTTACGTTCCACTCGAAGCCACCCACGGCAAGGCCTCCAGCAGCTCCTGTCCCAGCCAGGCCGATGAACAAGCCACTGCCCACATTGCTGGACATCAGAGATGCTCCAATCTGCAAGGCACAGTTGGGTCAAGGATCAGGAGTCAGGAGTGATCTGAATTAATCTGGAGCGAGGACCGTGAGTGGTGAGGGGGCACGGAGCTGATATTTATTGGGTAGCCACTGTATGCCAGGCACTGCATTTATAAATGCATTTAATTCCACAGCTATCCCCAGGGAGGATATGAGTCTTTCCAGGTTACAGAGGAAGGAACTAATGTTAGGAAAGATGAATTCGCTGGCTCCAGGTCACCCAGTGAGTAAATGGTGAAATGGGAAAAAAGGGCAAGTGAGAAAGAAGCCTGGCAAGTGGGGAGTGTGGACCTCTGCACTGAGGCCATGGGTCTGAGGGCCTCCCAGGGAAGGAAGCTGAAAAGGATAGGGAAGCCGCACAGGAAGGAAGGAAAGGCCCTCCCGCCACCCCAGGGCAAGCCAGGCAGAGGGAGGAGCCGAGGGGCTGAGCACAGGCCATGCTGGCCTCTGAGCTGTTGGTTCTCCAGGAGGGCAGCCAAGCACTTGGAGGCAGTAGAGAGCAGGAAGCTAATGAGCATGATCAGGGCAGGAACCAGCTGGGGTTCTGAGTGTGGGGACTCATTTAACCCTTGCCACAACCCTTGGTGCTACTTTTATCCCCATCTTACCCATGAGTGAACTGAAGCAAGATAGGTAACCTGCCCAGGTCTCAGAACTAGTAAGTGGCCAAATGAGGATTCAAGCCCTGGCTGTCTGGCTCCAGTAACAAACACTACACAAATGGTGCTAGGCACGTAATGAGCACATGGTCAATGTTACCTCTTAGTATTAGATGGGATCCCTGACTGGGAGGGGAGAAGTGGCAGAGGGGCTCTGGAGTCTGGGAGAAGGACTAAGGAGACCTCGGGGAGAGGGCTGGGGGCAGGTGGGGGTGGAGCCGTATTCCTTTCTGCACCCTATGTCACCACAATAAAATCACTTCCTCTATCAACACCTCAGCTTCTTCCCCTATACAATGTGGGACTCACTTCCACCCAACGTCCTGTTCTTCCGGAGGTGCCGTGAGAGAAAGTGAGAGGAAAGGAAAAACACTGAGAAATTCAGACAAAGGCAGCAGGCAGCGTGAAGGCACGGAATGAGCAACAGGTCTGCCATTGCTGAGGCCCTGGTGCCAGAGCCTCTGACCTGTGCACATGCACACTCACATGTGCACACACACACAGGCACAGGACATACACTGTCACACATGCACACACTCATGCACTCACGTACTTCCACAGTCATACATGTACACTCACCCACATGCACATGTTCTCATACATATGCTCTCACATTCACAGGTATGAACACACATGCACACATACACTCACAAAGCACACACACACAAGCACACTCATGCACACACAGTGCCCACATTCACACATGCATACACACTAACACATGGAAACATTCACACAGGCACTCACACACACTCACTCTTCCTCTCTCAGGTGGTCCAGGGGTGCTGGGCTGGACCACCCAGCCAGAGCAGAGAACACTGGGCCCTCTGCCTCAGAGGAAGAAGCCTCCTTCGGGCAATTCTTGGAGCAGTGAGGCACCTCCACCGCCACCCAGCACAGGGTTTTAACCTGACTTTCCTGCTCCTAACCCAGGAGAGATCAACAAGATCGGCAGGGGAGGCACAGGGAGGACCATGCGGGTCTCTCTGGAACAGGAAGGGCTGCTGCACCTTATGCTCTCAGCCTCCCAACCACACACTGTTCATGGGGCACAGACTTGGGACAGGGCAGACACCCGGACATACACTCCAGCAGTGCTGGTGAGACTCAGCTTTCCACACCCAGAGCTGGTTCTCACGCTGGCCTCAGGCTGGACCCAGCTCTCGGGTGCAGGAGACACAGCTCATAGCCTGGCCCTCCAGAGGATGGCAGCACATCCTCTCTGTCCCACTGCGTGTCTGCTCTGTGTTTGGGGCACAGTGGGAACCTAGAAGTGCCTGCCAAGGTCTCCCTCTTGTTCAGAGGCCTTGGGTTCCTCACACTAATCTTTGGGCAAAAGCTCGGCTCTCTGTGGGTCGACCAGGCAGTTGGCAGGGCCCATGGGCTTCTGAAGTGGTCAGAGGAACCTACTCTGTTTGTGAAGAGTTTTTCCTTTTTTCTGATGAGAAGGTGGCTTGTAGTGAGTGCCAGTGACCCCACCACTGTTCCTGAGCTGCCAGGCCCCAGCTCCCTGCCATCCCTGAGGAGTCTGTCACAGTGGACAGACAAGAGCTCCCTGCCCTAACTTCTTCCTGTCCCAGATGCCTAAACCTTCCAGAGAGCCCTGGAGGCCTCCTAGGTTTCCGCTGCTCTTTAACAAGTCTGTGACCAATAGAGAGTGGGGAAGGTGGTGAGAACGAGAAGGGTGGGGAGAGGCATGAAGATGGCTGTGAGTGTGTATGAGTGTGTGTCTGAGTGTGTGCGTGTGTGTAAATGAGCGTGTGTGAGTGCATGTGTCTGTGATTGTGACAGCATGTATGAGAGTGAGAGTGTGCAAGTGCATGAGAGAAGGTGTGAGTGTGAGAATGGGAGTGTGATTGTGTGCATGAGTTTGCAAGTACATATGAGTATGGGCATGTATGAATGTGTGTGGGTGCCTTTGTATGTGGGTGTGAGAGTGTGGTGTGTAAGTGTGTGTGAGTGTGTGAGAGTACGGAAGTGTGCATGCGCATATGTTATGTGTGTGAATTTTGCATGCCTGGGTGTGTACACTGCTTCAGCTACCACTGGGGCTGATGGCTCTACTGGCAATTTTTGAGGTATAGGTTTCCTCCCTTCTTCCCATTCCAGGAGGAGGCAGTTAAATTTGAGGACCAATAGAACTGTGGGGTGGCTTGATGGGAGAAACTGTGGCTCACAAAGGTATGGAGATCAATTCCTTGAGGTTGTTGGGGATTTTACCTCTGTGATTCCCCTCACTTAACTGCTCTTCAGTATTAAGCTTATGTGTCACCTTCTCCCCAAAATCCTTCCTGAGCTGACTCCACTGTCTGGTGGCCAGGGCCTTCCTCCAAGCTCTGGCCAGTGCCCCCTGCTTCTCTCTGGCTCAGCAGAGCACATGATATTCATGAGTCTATCAGCTCCACTCAGTTCTGAGCTTCTCTAGGATAGGGACATTCCAGATTCATCACTGCAAGTCAAGTGCCAGATGTAGGGCCACACCTAGGAGGGCCAGGGGATGTTTGTTCAAGGTTTGTGTTAGCAAAGCCACTCAGGTTGCAGGGTGGGTTTGGGCAGGAGAGAAGGGGCCCAGAGTTAGGAAAAACAATGGGGAGATCTTTGCCATGGTCCAGGTGTGAGAAGGTGGGACAAGGGCTTGGATAGTGGGGAGGAGGAGAGTCGGAGGACTCCGCACTAGGGGTGGTTGAGAAGGGTGAACTCACTGGCCACCAGCTCATGGACCTGCCAGCCAGGAAATAGCCACCAATGGTCCCTCGGCTTGCACGGATGGACGACTGGAAAGGAAATAGATGAGATGAGGATTTCTCAAGCTTCTCTCCAACCTCTGCCCTGCCCTCTCCCCGCAGATTCCCTGCCCCTCGGTGCAGGCGCTGTGGAGACACAGAGGGTGGAAACTGAGGCAGAAGAGAGCTGTCTGAGGCTGGTTTCACGGTTTCTAAGCTATGCATCTTGGGAGAGTCACTTCCTCTGTGAGCCTCGTCATTCATCTCCAGGGCCAGCGCAAAGAGCAGAGGAGGTAACCGATGTCACGTGTGAAAGGTCATTGTGCACTCTGGTCCCCATATGCTTCTCTCCCGAAAGTGCGGTTTTGGAGGGTGATTTAGTGTCTCCTCCTTAGGTGTGTAGCGCTCCCCCTTTCTCTGAACAGACCCCCTTCCTGCTCCCAGCCAGGCTCCCACACTGAAGGCAGGAGGACAGAGAGGGCTGCAGTTTGACTATGAGACTTTGAGCCCTCAGCAGAGTTAAGGGCACTGTTTTGGGATTTTCCTTGACCTGGTTTGAAGTCAGATCATGCCACTGAACCCCATCCAGGACCTCCCTGTCTTGCACCAGTGGGTGGTCAGTTAGCAGCCTGTTGGAATGTTCTCTGGAGACGTGGGGTGAGGGCAGGGCAGTGGGTAGGGAAGGATGAACTGGAAGAAGCTATTCAGATGCAAAAGCCAACAGTTCTCTGACTTTCCCTAAGGGAAAGTAATCAGTCACCAGGGAATGATAAACATATGTGGGGCCTTGTGCTTGTTAAATTTTTGCTTGTATTGCTCGTCACCTCTGATCCTCTTGGAGGCCATATAAGAAAAACAGATCCATTTTACAGAGGTGAAAACGGAGGCCCAACATGGGAAGCAATTTGTCCAAAGTCACAAAGCAGCTGGTGCGTTTCTTGGCTGGCCACTTCCAGGAGCCAGCGATCATCTGTTAGCCTGATTCTTCCTCACACCAGCACTAGGAGGCAGGGACTGTTCACCCTCCTTTACAGATGAGGAAACGGAGGCCCAGAGAGGGTTTCTGACCTGGTCACAGCCTAGGAAAGGACCAGCTGGGACTTGAATCACGGCAGAGTCTAAAGGTGCTCCCACTTCTGCAGAATGCCGTGGTGATAATAGCAGCCATTTATTGCCTGCCAATCGGGCACCAGGCACCGTGCCAAGTGCTGCAGTGTGTCCTGTTGCTGAATGATCACGGCTTAGTTCCTACTCTCATTGTCTGCCTGAGAAAGCTGAGGCTCAGAGAGGCCTCCTATGTTGTTCCCAGTGCTGTGAGGCTTTCATATGTTGCAGCTGGGACCTGAATTCAGGTTTCCCTGACCCCAAAACTTGGCCCCTCCTATAGCACTGAGGCTCCTGGGAACAAGGGAGAACAGAGGGACCTTGGAATCAGCCTGGCATGTTTCACTGAGAGCACACAAGCCCTTACTTCTTAAGAAATTGCCTTAGCCAAGATGCTAACAAATGCAGGACTGAGGTAGTGCCAGGGGTCAAGAGTTCTCAGAGCTGGGGGTCTTGGGGTGGGCAGAAGGAAGGAGTAAGGCTCAGGGCAACCAGGGATGGTTGGGGCCAAAGACAGCAGGTGCACAGAGAGGAGTCAGGAGTCAGGGGCCTGGTCTGCCTCTGGCTGTCTGTCTGTGTGACCTCAGCCCAGTGACATCTTTCTCTGTCCTTCTAAACAGATCAAGAGCCTGATTCCTGAAAGCCCTTCCATCTCAGCCCCATGGTCCATGATCTGCTTCCTTCTGCCTAGCCCTGCCCCAGCTCCATGGCCCCACCCAAGCTGAGAGACCGCTTCTACCTCCCCCGCCAGCGCGAGCCTCAGGAACCACTTACCCAGATCCCCACGGCAATGACGAAGACGAAGTAGATGACCACCACGATGATGTCATAGGTGTGCAGACCAACTCTGGGATCCAGTGCTGAATGTGGAGCTGTCTCAGTCCTGACCCCATCCCCTGAAGCTCCAGGCCCCATTGCTGCCAGCTCCTTGTTCATCTGTTAGTGTTGGTCACCAGCAGGCTGGACTTTGAGGTGATCCTGGCTTCATTCCTTTCCTTTAATGATTAAACTGCCCCAAGAACCATTAGTTGGTGAGAAAACTCATCCTGCTGGCACAAACAGTCCTGCCTCCTTTTCTCCCAACTGCTACCCCCAGCCCCTGCAGGACTCCTTCCTTCCCCTTCCCTGCTGCCACTATGTGCACACACATACATGCATGTGTACACACGTGCACATACATACACGCAATCTCCCTACCCCCAGAGGAGCCAGAGGAGAAACAGGAAGAGGAGGAGGAGAAGGAGGAGAAAAGGAGCAAAATATTGGAACACCAGAGCTGGGAAGGTCTTCAGAAATCAAAGTGTTCAAACTCCTGTGTGGTGGGGAACCAAGACCCAGTGAAGTAAAAATGGAGCTGGGACTAGAGTCCAATTTTCTAACTAGTTCAATACATTCGTATACCTAGCGGGAGGGAGACAAAGGGAAGAAGGAGAGGAGTCTACTATTACCCTAGCAAAGCAGCCACCACCTCATGCACTCCCACTCCAACCTACCAAGATGTTTGGTTCTCTTTTTATACAGCGTAGGAAACTGAGGCCTGGGAAAAAACCATGGTTT
>PVKP010019814.1:0-41775 GCA_004027715.1 Plecturocebus donacophilus | reverse complement strand
CTTGCTGTGAAACTCTCAGTCCTCAGCGCTTCCAATTGCTGTTTTCCTTGTGGAGATGGTACCAGCCGAGCCCATCCGTCCCATATACTCTGCACCGGGAAGCGCCACGCTGGGGCACCGGCAAAACAGCTGCGCCGGCCAAAAGAGTCGCGCTGGTGACCCGTGTGGCTCCTCTGGCAGGAATCTCCCAGTCTGTGGGCAACAAAAATTTGTCGGAAAGTGCAGCGTCCACTCGTTCTCTGTGCTTTCACTGGGAGCTACATTCCTGAGCTGTTGCTAATCGGCCATCTTGGATCTCTCTCCAGTAGTAACTTTTCTAATGCCAGCACCAAGTTTTCCTATTTTTTCAATCCCCTCCCCCATGAAAGGAATAGTTGGAATTTGAGAGATAGCGAAGTTAAGAGTTATAGTCCTGTTAATGCTAGGATATAAATTAGACTCATGAGTAGTCACTTTCCTGGGGATCTTGTAGGAAGAGCAGATGTAGATCCTCCAATGACTTGCAGGTGTATGAAGGGTCATCTCTTGGAACTTCAGGCTGCAGAGTGAAGGGTTTATGACTTTCTTCAGGAGGTGTCCAAGGCATCAGCCAAGTGACAAATCCATGAGTCGTTCCTACCACCTTAACTGCTGTTGGGGTAGACAGAATAACTGAAAATGGTCCTTCCTAAGATGGGCCTAGAGAGGAAGAGTCTGAGGGGAGAGACTGAACAAGCACCAAGTCTCCAGGGCAGAACAAATCTTTCCCTTTTACCCTAAGGTGTCCTTCAGGTAAAGTTTTAAGGACCTGTTGGTACTTAGCCAAGGAAGTTATATTTTTTATTAAATCTGCTGTTTCCTTGTCTAATACAAGATTATTAGTAAGAAAGGGCCATTCATAAAGTATCTCTTAGGGGCTAGGAGAAATATCAGGAGACTGCTTGTCCTAGGGCTCCTCGGACAGTTACAGACTTAGAGGACAACTGTTCAGGACAGAAGAGTTATACTGAAAAGGCCATGCCAGTGTCCAGGAGGAGATTAACTTCCTAGCCCTTTATGGTCAGCTTTACCTGGGGCTCTGTAAGGTTGACACATGCTGGCGCTTGCCCCAGGCACACTCAGTCCTGCAGTTGGGTCATCTGATTAGACATCTTAGGCCCTGGGAACCTTTGTCCCTGAGACAGTGTGCTTTCCAGTGATTCCCTTGGCACAGTGGGCAAAGATGAGGTCGTGGTCCATTCCTCTGGGGACAATTTCTTATAAAACATCCCTTCAGACTGTACTGGTAATAAACTCTGCCAGACTGGTGGCTAACCCGAGCCTTTCCCTCACTTGAGCCCCTTGGGTCTGCTTTCCTGAGGGCCATAATTAGGGCTGCAGCTTTTCTCTGGTTTCTCCTGTTCCTTTCAGCCTGTTCCTCCTGGTATCTATTATAAAACACCGAGGTTGCCAGGTTCAGTAATGATTCTAGACTTTGCTCTGGCCAAAAGGCCAGCTTCTGGAGTTTCTTCCTAATACCTGCCGCTGACTGCATAATAAACTTGTCCTTTAGTATTAACTGACCCTTGATTGAGTCTGGTAACAGGGTAGTATACTTGCTTAATGCCTCCTGCAATCACTCAAGGAATGCTGTTGGGTTTTATTCCTTTCTCTGAGTTATGGTGGATAACCTTGCATAATTAATAGGCTTCTTTCTAGTTCACCTTAATCTCTCAAGTATGCAGGTCAGGAAATGCCTATGGCTCCAGTCCCCCTGTTCTGAATCAGGATCACAGTGAGGGTCCATGCTAGGGACTGCTTATCTACCTGTAGGAAATCTATCCTTTTCTTCTTGTGTCATTAGGTTATGTACTTGACTAGGTACCAGATGTCCCCAAACTCTTGAGCTGCTGCTAAAGCAGCCTCTGTTTTATTGTTGGTTAGGGTTTGATTAAGCAATAACATGATATCTTTCCAGTCTAATTCAAAGGACTGACCCAGGCCCTGCAAAACATCTTTGTACTTGTCCGGGTCATCTAAAAACTTTCCTAAGTCTGCCTTATTTTGCTTTAAGTCACAAAGTGAGAAGGGGGTGTGCACCTTGGTTGAACCAAATTCTCCTACTGCATGTAGGGGGCAGAGTCTGGGCATCCTAGTAGCCTGAGATGCCTTGGCCATCTCAGCCCTCCCTGGCTCCTGTTGGGGTATAGGAGCTTAGGAGCCCTTTTGGGCATTGGTGGAGGTAGAAGCCAGAGGGAGTCCCAAATGTGAAGGTAGTCTTGAGGAGAACTGAGTAGGGTAAGGGGAAAAGGCCTGACATAGCTGAGAATTATTCCTTAGAAAAAAGAAAATTTGCACATAGGGACTTCAAACAATTTACCCTCGCTTTCGCAAAACAGGTCTAATTGTAGAATAGTGTCATAATCTGTACTTCCCTTAGGAGGCCAGGTTTTTCCACTTAGTAAGGGGTATTTCAGCCATGCTGTTTGGCAGAGAAACATGAGCCAATTCTTCTTCAGAATTTGTGTGTCAAATTGGTCCCAGTTATCCATAATGCACTTTAATGGAGACTTGTTTTGGGAAGAGTAGCACCCATCTGAAATAGAACACGGGAATGCTTACATTCCTGGTTATAAATTGCAACTGCTAGACCTGGGGTGTCCCCCAGTCATGCTGCCAGATCTGGGGCATCCCCCAGTCATGGCACCTTGTGATTTTCCTTATGCCCAAGATGCGTGATCATCTTCCAGGGCCTTCCATATACCAGATTTAATAATGCTACCAGTGCCATGGGTACTCATGCTCACTGTCTGCATGCCTTTAGTGTCCACAATAAAGACATGTGGACTGCTGGGATGGGTGGTTCATACCAGTGCATCTCTGAACCAGGCCAGTGTGGCTTGGGAGATGGGTACCAATATTCCCTAGCAAAAGTTGAATTAATATAGGCCTGATTATAAAACTGCCCTAAGAAGGTAAACTTCTAGGGAGGACCTCAGAGCACACAATTCAAAGAAGGTGGGGCTGCGTGGTTGAGGCCAGAACAATGCCCTCAGGACCTGGGCCTCCACTCCCACCCCATTTTCCATTATAGGAAAATGCCCTAGGGATTGTGGGGCCTGCAATTAGCTATTTGGACCTAGGACCCCATTTGACTATGATCGTCTAGGTGGGTAAGTTCTGCAGTAGGGAGAGTCAATCCTAAGCAAGACAAATTGTACATTATTAGATTCCGGCACTATTCAGTTGCATTGGGAAACGTATGAGTGACACAAAATGCAATGTCCCATAGCCTTCAGCTTCTGGATTCCCCAAAAGGTTTTCCAGTCAACCCTGACCCCACCAGGGATTTGAGCTGGCAACCTTACAGCTGCCAGCAGTATGCCTTAACCCCTGTGCTAACAGGCTGCTTGTGCTACAGTGCTGCCAGGTGTGTTCCACATAGCTGATGCCTGCAGCCTCTGCTATGCACCAGAGGAAAAGCTTATCCCACCTTTGCAGTGTCCCAGTCTGCCATGGCTCTGGGACCATGTGTGCATTGAGCTCCCTCCCTGCACCACTGCCTCCAACCTGGAGATGCCAGAGAGGTTTGCCTGACTGTGTGCTAGGCTGCTGCGCTCCCCAGTGGACTTGGGGGTGCGTGCACATTTAAAATTTGGCTTCCAGAGCTGCACTCCCATGGTCCAATGAAGGCCCCGCCACTGGGACCAAGTGGTGGTCTGTGGTCCCAGTTCCTGGCCAAGACACACAGGCCGGCAAGTGAACAGGCTAGGCACTTCAGGCTTCTGAGGGTTGTGTACAGTGGAGGGAGCACTTTCCCATGCAGCAGAAGGAGCCTGGCTGCAGCACCCACATAGTCAGGACCACAAGCTGTGGAGCCCACCCTGTAACTTGGCAAGAGAGACAGCAGAGGGATAGAGAGGGAGCAGAGAGCAGGCAGAGAGAGAGTTCGGAGGAAGACAGGCACAGTGCAGTTTTTAATTTGGCCAAGGATTTCTGAAGACACCTCTGAGACTCCGTGGTCCCACACAGGTCTGGCTGGCTCCTTACCATGCACTTTCTCCTTAAAGTGATAGGACAGACTTTACCAAGTGAGAGGCATTCGATTTAACTAACCATTCCAACGTTTGCACCTCCTGGCTTGCTTGCCAAAGATGAGACCAGGTTACAGGATGTGGGGGAGGCTCAGCTCCCCAGTAGGATGTGTTTCTCCAGGCCTTTGATCCCTCACTCACCAAAGAATGGGGGAGAGGACCCCGCCAGGTGCAGTGGGCTCATTTAAGTAAATATCAGACCCCAAAGAGTTTTGCAGAAAGTGATTTATTTAGGCAAAGAGAGAGAAAAAGGAGAAAGAAATAAGAGAGAGCAAGCTCTCATTCTGTCATGAGAGGGAATCCAAAAATGGAGTCCGCCCAGATGTAGAAGAAGGGGACTTTTAACCTGGGAGTTATTCCTGCCCTATTCAAGTTTTCTGTGCTATGAAAGGAGTTCCTTTAAACTTCTGCTGGAGTGATGGATGTTTGATTCTAACCTTTGATTTGTTGTTTGGCCCAGAGTCCTCCTATAGTTTTTCATGGGCTTTCTAGACAAAGGAATCTCACCTGAGCAGTCTATCTTCCCAGGTGTGTGAAAGTTAAACAAAGACCTCTAAGCTCCCGGATGGAGAAGTAGGTGGAGATATGGCGCTGGGAATTTCTTGTCTTTGAAACCATGCCCCCTTGTGGACCTGGGACGAGAATATATTCCCTCATTAACTTGCTTATTTTAAATTGATAACTTGATATTCTGGCTTTTAGATCCATCTTATTTCACAGCATGAAGTTGCCATATCCCCACATTGATCCACTCTGGTAAGACAAAGTTCCAGATCCTGTAAAGCTAGTAGTATAAAATCCAGCCTGGGATAAATTTACCAATAAAGTGCAACCTGGTGAGGACCTACTTTGAATATTATGACCCTTAATGGGTAATAAAATATAGAGTCAGAAAGATTTTTCTTAGAGAATTTCAATACGACTTCAAAAACAGACAATGGCAACCAGGGTAGAGGAAAGAAGACACATACAGGAAGAACAGAGTAGACAGAAGCCAGGAGGCAATAGAGACGACTTGGCAGCAGAAGTAAACAAAATCCATAAGGTAGAGAGGAGAGTGATGAAATATTATTCAGTAGTAACTGGCAGACAGAAGTAGCACAGACACTGTAAAATTAGCAAGGATGACTATAGTTGCTGAAGACTACAGGATACCCCATTTCTCCTTTGGGCCTATATTCACTTAAAGAAAGAATTCATTGCCTCCTTTATTTCTGTATCTATGCATCCCAGAGAACACCACTAAATGAAACAGCTGAAAATATTTTGTTCCTTGTAATGTGGAGGAGCCTAACTTATTTTTAGAAATATTGAAATATAGACCTTCCCCTTTGAACAATGTTTTGATTTCCACAAGGCTGCTTTTTAAAAATCTATAAAATGCCTATTGAATTTGTTGGATCTTGCTTCTCTGGTTCTTTTAATTGTGATGGTAGGGTGCTGATTTCATATCATTCCTCACTTCTCTGATGGATATTTAGTGCTATTCTAGACAGCTTTAAATGTGTCCAGAGATTGTGGTACATTGTGTCTTCATTCTCATTGGTTTCGAAGAACATCTTTATTTCTGCCTCCATTTAATTATTTATCCAGTAGTCATTCAGGAGCAGGTTGTTTAGGTTCCATGTAGTTATGCAGTTTTGAGTGTGTTTCTTAATCCTGAATTCTAATTTGATTGCACTGTGGTCTGAGAGACTGTTACAATTTTTATTCTTTTCAATTACTGAGGAATATTTTACTTCCAATTATGTGATCAATTTTAGAATAAGTGCCATGTGGTGCTGAGAAGAATGTATATTCTGTGGTTTTGGGGTGGAGAGTTATGTAGATGTCTATTAGGTCCACTTGGTTCAGATCTGAGTTCAAGTCCTGGATATCCTTGTTAATTTTCTCTCTTGTTGTTCTATCTAGTATTGACAGTGGGGTGCTAAGGACTCCCACTATTATTGTGTGGGAATCTAAGTCTCTTTGTAGGTCATCAAGAACTTGCTTTACGTTTCTGGGTGCTCTTGTATTGGGTGCATATATATTTAGGATAGCTCTTCTTGTTGCATTAATCCCTTTACCATTATGTAATATTTTCTTTGTATCTTTTGATCTTTGTTGGTTTAAAGTCTGATTTATCAGAAACTAGGATTGCAGAAGGCAAGAAATAACTAAGATCAAAGCAGAACTGAAGGAGATCATGACAAAAAAAAAATCCTTCAAAAAAATCAATAAATCTAGGAGCTGGTTTTATTTTTGAAAAGATCAACAAAATAGATAGACCATTAGCCAGACTAATAAAAAAGAAAGAATATTCAAATAGATGCAATAAAAATGATAAAGGAGATATCACAACTGATCCTACAGAAATACATACTACTACCAGATATTACTACAAACACCTCTATGCAAATAATACAGTAAATCTAGAAGAAATGGATATATTTACGGACACTTACACCTTCCCAACACTAAACAAAGAAGAAGTTGAATTCATGAATAGACCAATAACAAGATCTGAAGGTAAAGCAGCAATTCGTAGCCTACCAACCAAAAAATGTCCGGGACCAGATGTGTTCACAGCCGAATTCTACCACAGGTACTAAAAGGAGATATTACCATTCCTTCTAAAGCTATTCCAAACAATACAAAAAGACGGAGTCCTCCCTAACTTATTTTATGAGACCAACACCATCCTGATACCGAAACCTGGCAGAAACACAATTAAAAATGAAAATTTTAGGCCAATATCCAAGATGAACACTGATGCAAAAATGTTCAATAAAATACTGACAAACCAGAGAGATCCAAGATGGCCACGTAGCAGCAGCTCAGGGCTGTAGCTCCCAGTGAAAGCACAGAGAGCGAGTGGATGCTGCAATTGCAGACGAATTTTTGATGCCCACAGACTGGGAGATTCCTGGCGAAGGAGCCACCCGGGTCACCAGCGTGACTCTTTTGGCTGACGCGGTGCTTCTCGGTGCGGAGTGTACGGGACTGGGTGCCCAAAGACTCTGCTGGTCCCATCCCCACAAGGAGAACAGCAATTGGAAGCGCTGAGGACTGAGAGCAAGCACAGCTGAACCTGGGAAGGCCCAGCTCTGTGGGGAAGGGGCACCCCCCGAAGGAAAACTAAGAAACAGAAAAAACTTCATAACCAACAAGCTGGACGTCCGCTCAGAGACCCAATCTGAAAGTCAGCAATTACAAAGACGACAGGTGGATAAATCCAAAAAAATGGGAAGAAACCAGTGCAAAAGGCTGAGAACACCCAAAATCAGAATGCCTCTCCTCCTACGGGGATCGCAGCTCCTCATCAGCAAGAGAACAAGGCTTGATGGAGGATGAGTGTGATGAACTCACAGAATCAGGCTTCAGAAGGTGGATAATAAGAATCTTCTGTGAGCTAAAAGAACATGTTCTAACCCAATGCAAAGAAACTAAGAACCTTGAAAGAAGATTTAATGAAATGCTAACGAGAATGGACAACTAAGAGAAGAATATAAGTGAATTGATGGAGCTGAAAAACACAACACGAGAACTTCGTGAAGCATGCACACGTTTCAACAGCCAAATTGACCAAGCAGAAGAAAGGATATCAGAGGTCGAAGATCAACTCAATGAAATAAAACGAGAAGGCAAGATGACAGAAAAAAGGGGAAAAAGGAATGAACAAAGTCTCCAAGAAATATGGGACTATGTGAAAAGACCTAATGTACATTTGATAGGTGTACCTGAATGTGACGAAGAGAATGAATCCAAGCTGGAAAATATTCTTCAGGATATTATCCAGGAAAACTTCCCCAACCTAGCAAGGCAGGCCAATATTCAAGTCCAGGAAATATAGAGAACACCACAAAGATATTCCTCAAGAAGAGCAACCCCAAGGCACATAATCGTCAGACTGACCAGGGTTGAAATGAAGGAGAAAATGCTAAGGGCAGCCAGAGAGAAGGGTCGGGTTACCCACAAAGGGAAGCCCATCAGACTCACAGCAGATCTCTCAGCAGATACCCTACAAGCCAGAAGAGAGTGGGGGCCAACATTCAACATCCTTAAAGAAAAGAACTTTCAACCTAGAATTTCATATCCGGCCAAACTAATCTTCATAAGTGAAGGAAAAATAAATTTTTTTGTGAACAAACAAGTACTCAGAGATTATATCACCACCAGACCTGCTTTACAAGAGCTTCTGAAAGAAGCACTGCACATAGATGGGAACAACCAGTATCAGCCATTCCAAAAACATACCAAAAGGTAAAGAGCATCATCATAATGGAGAATCTACATCAACTAATGGGCAAAACAGCCAGCTAGCATTACCAGAAGCTGCGATTTTCGTCTCTGATAAAACAGACTTTAAAACAACAAAGAACACAAGAAACAAAGAGGGACATTACATGGTGATGAAAGGATCAATGCAATAAGAAGAGCTGACGATCCTAAATATATACGCACCCATTACAGGAGCACCCAGATACATAGGGCAAGTTCTTAATGACTTACAAAGAGACTTAGACTCCCACACAATAATAGTGGGAAACTTTAACATTGCACTGTCAATATTACACAGATCAACAAGATAGAAAATTAACAAGGATATCTAGGACTTGAACTCAGACCTGGAACAACTAGACTTAACAAGTATTCACAGAACTCTCCTCCCACAAATCCACAAAACATACATTTTTCTCAATATCACATTATACCTATTTTAAAAGTGACCACATAATTGGAAGTAAATCACTCCCCAGCAATTGCACAGCATTTCACAGGCTTAAAGAAAATATTGGTTGGCTGCTTATTTGTTATTTTCATCCCCTATTCCTTCCTGTCTCCATTGTTAAGCACAAGTATTGGCATAAAAGAGGTTTTTAATACCCATTTTTGGACTGCATTCTAGCCTGGGCAATAAAACAAGAATCCCATTCTCTCTCCCTCCTTCTCTTCTTCTTTCTTTCTCTCTTTCATTCTTTTTTTTTTCTTTCTTTTGCTGTTTCTTTCTTTCTTTCTCCTTTTCTCTCTTTTTCTAAAAAAAATAAATAAATAAAAAAATACTGACAAACTGAATCCAACAGCACATCAAAAACTTATCCATCATGGTCAAGTCACCTTCATCCCAGGAATGAAAGGCTGCTTCAACATTCACAGATATATAAATGTAATTCATCACATAAACAGAATCAAAGACAAAAACCACATGATTATCTCAATAGATGCAGAGAAGGCCTTCGGCAGAATTCAACACCCTTTCATGCTAAAAACTCTCAGTAAACTAGGTATTGATGGATCTTATCTCAAAATAGTAAGAGTTATTTATTCATGACAAACCTACAGCCAACATCATACTGAATGGGCCAAACTGTAAGCATTTCCTTTGAAAACTGGCACAAGTCAAATGTGACCTCTCTCAACACTCCTATTCCACATAGTATTAGAAGTTCTGGCTAGGGGCATCAGGCAATAGAAAAAGGTAAAGGATATTAGAATAGAAAGAGAGGTTGTCAAATTGTCCCTGTTTGGAGGTGACATGATTGTATATTTAAAAAAAAAAACCCATTGTCTCAGCCCAAAATCTCCTTAAGCAGATAAGAAACTTCAGCAAAGTCTCAGGATACAAAATCAATGTGCAAAAATCACAAGCATTGCTATACATCAAAAATAGAGAGCCAAATTATGCTCCTATTCACAATTGCTACAAAAAGAATAAAATACCTAGGAATACAACTAACAAGGGATGTGAAGAACCTCTTCAAGGAGAACTACAAATTACTGCTCAAAAATAAGAAAAAATGCAAACAGATGGAAAAACATTCCATGCTCATGGTTAGGAAGAATCAATGTCGTGAAAATGGTCATATTGCCCAAAGTAATTTATAGATTCAATGCTATCCTCATCAAGATACCATTGACCTTCACAGAATTGGAAAGATCCACCTTAAACTTTATATGGAACCAAAAAAGAGCACGCATAGCCAAGACAATCCTAAGGAAGGAAAACAAAGCTGGAGGCATCACGATACTTTACTTCAAACTGTATTACAAGGCTACTGTACTCCAAACAGCATGGTACTGGTTCGAAAGCAGAGATATAGGCTTATGGAACAGAACAGAGGCTTCAGAAAGAATGCCACACATCTACAACCATCCGATATTTGACAAACCAGACAAAAACAAGCAATGGGGGAAGGATTCCCTATTTAATAAATGGTGTCAGAAACTCTGGCTAGCCATATGCAGAAAGCTGAAACTGGACCCCTTCCTTTCACTTTATACAAAAATTAACTATAGATGGATTAAAGACTTAAACATGAGGCCTAACACCATAAAAACTCTAGAAGAAAACCTAGGCAATACCATTGAGGACACACGCATGGGCAAGGACTCATGACTAAAACACCAAAAGCAACGGAAACAAAAGCCCAAATAGACAAATGGGATCTAATTAAATTTAAGAGCTTCTGCACAGCAACAGAAACTATCAATAGAGTGAACCAGCAACCAACAGAATGGTAAAAAAAATTTCACAATCTACTTATCTGACAAAGGGCTAATATCCAGAATATGCAGATATTTAAACAAATTTACAAGAAAAAAAAACCCATTGAAAAGTAGGCAAAGGATATGAACAGACACTTTTTAAAAGAAAACATTTTTGTGGCCAAAAAACATGAAAAAAAAGCTCATCATCACTGATTATTAGAGGAATGCAAATCAAAACCACATTGATATACCACCTCACACCAGTTAGAATGGTGATCGCTAAAAAAATCAGAAGACAACAGATCATGGAGAGGATGTGGAGAAATAGGAATGCTTTAGCACTGTTAGTGGGAGTGTAAATTAATTCAACCATTGTGGAAGACAGTGTGGCGATTCCTTAAGGATCTAGAATTAAAAATACCATTTGACCCAGCAATCCCATTACTGGGTATATACCCAAAAATTATAAATCATTCTATTATAAAGACAGATGCACACATATGCTTACTGTGGCACTGTTCACAATAGCAAAGACTTAGAACCAACCCAAATGCCCATCAATGATAGACTGGATAAAGAAAATGTGGCACATGTACATCATGGAATACTATGCAGCCATAAAAAAGCATGAGTTCATGTCCTTTGCAGGGACATGGATGAAGCTGGAAACCATTATTCTCAGCAAACTGACACAAGAACAGATAATCAAACACTGCATGTTCTCATTCATAAGTGAGTGTTGAACAATGAGAATACAGGGACACAGGGAGGGGAACATCACACATCAGGGCCTGGGGGTTGGGGGGATAGGGGAGGAATAGCAGGGAGTGGGCACACTGGGGAGGGATAGCATTAGGAGAAATACTTAATTTTAATGATGGGTGATGGATGCAGCAAACCACCAGCATGGCACGTGTATACCTATATAAAAAACCTGCATGATCTGCACATGTACCCTAGAACTTAAAGTATAATAAATAAAAATTTTTTAAATCTATAAAATAGTTTCATATGTTTATGTGTTAATGTCTTATCAAGAACACTTTTTTGAATAAAAATACCTTCAATATTTTTCAACCAAGCCAATAAGCATATTTTTATGAGTGTATGGCAAATAAATCATAAACTTTAGAACTGAATATCTCTCTTAAATAGAAAATTATTGCTTGTCATACAGTCTGAAAACAAAGCAAAATAATCTGATTCATTTTGTAATCCATGAAATAGTTGATACATGATGTATTTTGTCACTCTTGATTTGCTACAGTTTGTTTTTTCCTGAGTTTCAGTGATTTAATTCAAATATAATCATTTAGCTTAACTTATTTCTGTCATTATATAAAACTCTTTTATTACCATTTCTGTTATCAATTGAATCTCTTATCACCAGATGAAGAATTAATTGTCCCTGAAATATTAGATAAAAATCTAATCTAATCTTTGCTTAGTCCTGCTCTGACCACTCGTCCCAACCCAAAGTGTAGAACAAAAGTCTGCAATTCAGATAAAATTAAAATATAGAAAGAAAGCTTGCCCAATAGTTGTGCAGACAGGTCAAAATATACACTTAAGAAATTGATTGAAGGCGTTCTAGTAATATTAGATAGTGGCATAGATTATATATAAAAATGTTTTTCAAATTGGTGAAGCACTGTGACAGTGCTGGTTTTATGATAAAATTAAAAATTGGAGTAAGGAAGAGACTTCTGTGGACTAGATTTTCACTGGAAAGAGGTCTTCGTGAACATGAGCAATGGGTTGGGCTGTGCCTGGCTGTTGGGATTAGAATAGCAGAGCAGAAAGGAGAACCTCTCAGGCTATGTGGCATGGAGTCAGAAAAAGTTTGATCCAGGTGCAGGGATCAGAATGGAGAGAGCAGGAAATCAAAGCAAGCTAAACAGTGGGGCTCATTGATGAGAGATCAAGAATACGAGCCTAAATTGATTGAACCCATAAGCATTCTGGACCTTAAGCAGAAAATTGTTCTAATACAAGTTACTTTAGGGAGATACTGCCAGCAGCAGAACCTGCTATGAAACCACTGTAATGATCGTAATGTAACATAACTAGTTACTGGAGTAGACACAATTAGAATATTGCAAAGAACAAATTTTAAAAAACATAATGTGACTGGGAATTCACAGATTAGGAAATAGATGTGAAAAGAATGGAAATAAAGATTAATCAATCTCTTAAGCTTATCACATCAGAGTTTGAAAAATTAGGTGGACAGTGAAGGAGAAGTTGTGTTTGGGTAGGGAAGTAGTTTTGAAATCATCAGAGAGTCAGCCTGGTAGAACTGGACATGAGATAGAACAGTGTGTCCTGACTTACTTAGTGGTAATAATCAAATGAATTCAAAACAATGCTAACATGCTCATTGACTGGATGCATACAAGTACCTGTGTTGTTTTGTAATCTAGTAAGATACAAGCTCACAGCTATGCAACCAATCACTATGTGGCATATAGCACAGGTCTAGAGGGTGGAAGAAAATGTTTGAGCTAAAGTTATGCCATGGCATGATAATGCAAGATATTAATTTAAAAATAGTAAACACAGACATTCCATACATGAGGGCCACATAACAATACTGTGTTTTTAGAGAAACTAGAATGTTTTACTCAAAACAATGTCCTCTGAACAACTCTGACTAGCATTTACCACTGTTTTGGACAGTTAATACCTCTGAGCTACACCTTGATGCATCCTGATCTCCTCACATTCTCCCATCTCCTCTAAAGTTTGTTGGGCTTTATACCCGATATTCCCTAGGTTTTGAGATAGGAACTACTGTGCTTATCTGTGTGTTTCATCTTGTCCTCTGGATATAATACTATTTTGAAAGCAATACAGTTTAAAGAACCCCATGCTAATAATTTTGTGCTTCAACACTTCATCTCTGATATATTGCCCACAATGTTTCAACCTTATGTGCAGATTTAAGTAAGAGGACTCTTGTCTTTCATCTTAGATTTCAGCCACTCAAGCCAGGTCAGTAGTCCTGGGGTTTTGTCTTCTCTTTGCCTGTTGAAATTCTTTAAAGCTGTAAGTCCTGCCTTAATTACAATTTCTATATCTTGGCCCCAAGTTATTTCTGTGGTATTTATGGTAACTTTGCTGATGACTCTTAGATATGTACTCCAAACATATGTACGGAATAGTTCCCTTCTTAAAAGTACTATTCAAACAGCATTGTCCTCACTCTCAACTGTGTCATTTGAATTAAACTTTATTTAAACTGGCATAAAAACTCCTTGAGTTATAAAATAGTATGGCATTTTTTGGTATAAAAGCTATAGTCACATCAAAATAGGACTATATAAATTAACCATATTACATAAGAACTGAGAGTGTAAACATGAACCCTTAAATATCTAAGTAACTGGGGTCTTAAAATAATTTACAGTATCAAACTCTAAAAGAATTAAGTTTGACTAATCCCAAGAAATCGTTTTTTGATTAAGTAAATCAAATAAATATTTTCACTATGAAAAAGATTATCCTACAAAATCTATTCACGAGGTTTGGTGCTTTAGATATTAGAACCACTCTACTTGGGGACATATCTTTTTCTATCAGTAAAAACTATATTCAACAAAGAAAACTTACCCTTGTGATATAGCTTGGATGTTTGTACCCACCCAAATGAATTGTAATCCTCAAAGCTGGAGATGGGGCTTAGTGCTGTATTTGTGATAGTGAGTTCTTTTGAAATATGGTCGTTTAAAAGTGTGTAGCACATCTCCCCACTCTCTCTCTTGCTCTTGCTCTGGCAATGTGAAGTGCCCCTCTCTTCACCTTCTGCCATGACTGTAAGCTTCCTGAGGCCTCCTCAGAAGCCAAGCTGATGCCAGCACTATGCTTCCTGTATAGCCTATAGAACCGTGATCCATAAAGCTCTTTCAGTTATAAATTACCCACTCTTTGATATTTCTTTATAGCAATGTGAGAATGGCCTAACACACCATCAAAAGTTAATAAATATGGCTCAGTGTTTTGCTTCAACTCCTCTGTCAAAGCCAAAGTTGAGAAATTATCTATGCTCCAATCAGTGCTGAGTCACAATATAGAGAAAGTTTGATTTTTAGACTAGCTTTAACTGGGGTTGTTAATTAATTTATTGATTTGACTTGTTTCAGAGGGTGATCTTAATATTGCCCACATGGTCTGGCTTCTCCTCGCTTTGCCAAGAAGCCTGTCTCCTGCTCAGCAAAGATGCCTGCTTTCCTTTAGACTTTTCCATTTAATAGTCTTCATTAGCTGAAGAACTAAGAAAAGCCCTCAATCTATCCTCATCTGGGCTCAACCAGCTGATTAGGACATTTCTTAAGCATCACTGTAGCCATTCTCTTAGAATGCACGCTGAAATGCAAGGATGATCAGTTCTGATATTGAGGAATTAAACTAGCATTACAAAGCAAATAAGAGGGAGAAGATTGGGAGTTGCAGCTCTATTCCCATCCAGTTTTCTCACAGCAACTCAAGGAGAATCCAGGTGGTTAGGACTTAAGACTTGGAGTAATTCCCACTATGTATGCCTCTTCCCTCATTAACTTCCTCATATCACCACCTTTTCCACATCATATTTTCTCAGCCTGTCTATAAGCAACTGTCTCCTTACAAGCATTCCACCTCCTTTCTCCAGGAAATCATATCCTGCTTTGACTAATATAAGCAGTCTATTCCTAATTGTTTCTTGCAAATTCTAATGGCTTCACCCTCAGCTGGAAGTTCATGTCAATTTTATTCTGCTTGAAGCTTTTGCTGGTTCCAAGGAAGATGGATGAGCTCTGGTACTGTAAATGTGTAAAAGGAATCAGTATGTTGTCTGATTTTGTTTGATGCCCACTAATGAAAAGGAAACTGAATACAAAAACAGATAATGGCCAGATCACATATAAAGCAGAACACTGACTTGCAATCTGCAAAAATCAACTCGGGAAACTAACCCATTGTCTCTAGTAACCAGACATGAAGTCAGCCAACTGTAAGTCACACTTATAGAAAATCAAACCACTATCTCTAGCAGCCAATTCAGGAAGCCAAACAATAACCCCAGTAATGGTTCAGAATTTGATTAAAAACTGACTGTTTTCCTAATCTTTGTTCTTGCTTCTAACTTAGAACCAACCAGAGAAAGCAAAATAGGCACCCCCAATGAATCACGTAAGATGTTTGCTTCTAGTTACCTACTACAGCTTCCCTGCCACCAACCTTCAGTCAGGAAATACCTGAGGCCTTCTTTTTTTTTTTTCTATAAAACGTTTCTGCTCCTTTGCAGCCTTTTGTTTCTCTGCCAAATTGTAAGTGGTGGTGGGTGACTCCCTTGTTATAGAAAGCTCTAAATAAATAGTCCTTGCTTGTTCTTACTTTTTGCTCTAAGGGCAAGCACATCTTATCCAAGTAGAAATTTATTAATTATTAATTAGTTAATTAATTAATTATTCTAGGGATGCTCAATGTACAAGTCTCACATAAAGACAATATGCTTCTCATATCTAGGTAATTTTAAAGCAATTTCTTTAGAACCTTGAGAAATAACAGGCATCCTTTTGCTAAAGGAATACTTGACTCTTACTTGTCTCTGCTTTTATGTCCAGGAACATACACATTAGCTGAGAATGGCTCTGTCCAAGTCAACCAGGATAGGTGGTACAATCTCTCAACAGGTCATTTAGGATCCTAAATAAAATGGAGGGTAGTTCAATGCATCTCACTATGTTTAACTTACATTTCTCTAATTTGAAAGCAAAAAAACTTTTTGAAAAATCATACAAAGTAGCATAAATAATCTGAAAGACAAGCATTTACCTAAGAGACTATTTAACAAAAGATATTATATATTCAACCACTTTCATTATTATTGAATGGGGGAACAGAAAATGAATTCAAACATTTCAAGCATTTCTATAATTTGTAGAAATCATTTGGCAACCCAAAAAACAAGAGACCAGAAGATTTATAAGACATTAGTTGGTTCATTTACAGAATTAAATAAAAAACTGTAAATCTTCAAATCATTTAAATTATACATGGAAGAAGGAGCCTCATAATAAGCATACATTTTACCACCACTATGATAGTGTCTGGTAAGTTGGCTGGAAAGGCATGCAAATTACATATTTGCATAAGGAATAAAGGATCTTTTCAAGACCAAACATGCACACAAATGTGTCCTGGAAGAGACAGTATGGGCCACAGGCTTCACCTAATAGCAACACCTCATTCACTGAAAAAATAACAAGCTTAAATTTTTTAGTATAACAAAATTATGTTTGCCCTCTGTTGCAGTGCAAAATGGAACTATAAGAGTGGCAAGTTAATACAAAATAAGTTTTTTACACTCAAAAATTCCCAGAAGACTTTATAAGAAGTATGACTAGTACACTAGAGAGAAAGACCTTCTTGCTACTTCCTGATAGCCCAGTGTGAGCAAGGACCTGCATATCATAAGTGATGCCATGACAGCCAAAAAGCAGCCACCAGAGAAGACATGGCCCTTCCATTAGCAGCAGCAGCATGACTACAGCCATCAGGTTTTCCATGGACCCAGCACCAAACATTTCTAGAGCAGCAGAAGGCAGTCTGTTCTCTCCTTTCTTTCTCTTTTCTTTTCTTTTTTTGACAGAGTCTTGCTTTGTCACACAGGCTGAAGTGCAGTGATGCGATTTCAGTTCACTGCAAACTCTGTCTCCTGGGTTCAAGCAATTCTCCTGCCTCAGCCTCCCAAGTAGCTGGGATTACAGGCACTCACCACCATGCCCAGCTAATTTTTGCATTTTTAGGGGTTTCTCCATGTTGGCCAGGCTGGTCTCAATCTCCCGACATCAGGCAATATGCTTGCCTCAGCCTCACAAAGTGCTGGGATTACAGGTGTGAGCCACCCTGCCCAGCTAGGCAGTCTGTTCTCAAGTGACTGGAGGCAGTGTCCTTGACATGAACATCATCACCCAAATAACCTGCATCCGCATGAAGGGATGTACAGGGCTTTTCAGGTAGCAAAAGATAGGAAAGTGGATTGACCACATGCTGACGTTGCTTAGAGGAATACGTGAAGAAGAATCATAGAAATAAATGCAGAAAACTTTGAGTGGGGTTAGAATTCCCAAATGAAAGATGAAGATGAGACCCAGAACAAGAGTACTTATTACTGTTCATATAATCCTCATTTTTCTTTAAGGATGATAAGTGGTTTGGGGAACACTAGTTTCAGGTATATAATTTTATTTTCCGGGTGCTATTTTGAAAAATTTTAAATAATAGGGTTTTTCTTTCTCTATCCCTATTCTCTACCACCTTGAATCATTATGTCTGGAAGCTTCCCTACTGTTACCCCAGCGAAAATTTCTTCCAGACTGGGAGAGAAAATAAAAGAAATCCTCTATGGCAGGAAGAAAACAGAGAAGGAGAAGCTAAGCAGGAAGACAGTCAGAGGTATGTGACCTACTTCTCAACTGAAGGGGAAAATCCTAGAAGACAGAGGTGATGGGGGGTGGGGTAACACATGGACACTCAGGCAATGGTTGGCTTCCTTTGGGGTCACCTGAGAAAAACTGCAGGCTTCTAGGAGCAGCTTGGCATGTGACTCGTGCCTCATCCAACATTGCACAGGAGTAAGGTCCCCTGGCAGAGACAGGTGACAAAGTAGATGAGCCTGAAGTTCTGTTCCTGTCTTTCCTCCATCTTCACATGGCTTCAAGGGATTATGGAGTTCTGCATGCCTGGTGTACAGCAGGCCCAGACACTCAGAGTCCTGCTGGATTGGCAGAGACATGGAGTCATGACATGCTGAAATAGGTGGGGATTTCTTAATAGAAAATGACCAGAGTCACAGATTTCAGCAATCCATGAAAACACACATTTCTAGAACTCCAGGTGGCATGAGAGGCACCTCAGTGTACAACTGGCCAATCACAACAGGGAGGATCCAGAGGATACCTGGAAGATAATGTGGTCTCTAGTTGCAATGATACAAAATGACATAAGACCCTCTTCCTAAATATAGCAACATGACATCTTAGAAAGAAGTTGGTGGAGCGAGCAAAAATCTGAAAATGGAACTTTTACATGAAAGAGAATGTCATACGAGAGATCATTAATGAGAAGAATAATTTTGTTGGCACTTCAGAATTCCCCTCTTCCACCAACATTGACCTCACCCTACATATTCACCCAAGGGGACAAGCCTCATGAGAAAATTATATTAACTGCAAGAAAGACATCCAAGTCTTTCATATCCAAGTTGACCCCATAAATTTGTATTCTAAGACTCCCTCAAAATGTTATATATCTTCAATATTATCAATATCAGTTAATGAGAAAAAATACAATTAACACAGAGGGAGAGAAGAAGCAAAGAGAAAGAAAGAAAGTTCATGAGACAAAGACACTGGTCTGAACATTCCTTGCTTGGTCTGAGGAGTGGCCGGTGGACTTGGGAGAAAGTTGAAGGTGAGGGCATGTAGAACCATGGGAAGAGCCACATCAAGGTGGCTGAACACAGTCCAGCATATCAAAGAAAGGACTAATGATGTGAGTAAGGAATACATTGGTGCAGCAGGAGTTGTCAGCATTAATTATGACAAATCTATATCTTATGGAGATATTGGCATTTCGAGAATGTGTCTCCAATTTTGTGGTGCATCTGCTACTGTGCCTTCAAATGACAGCAAGAAAAATGGTGAGGCATTTTTTCCATACACTGCATACTAAGCTTTGAAATTCAGTATTATTTTAGAGCCATATTTTATTGACTCCGTGGAGTTTAAGGCACATGAATTGTGTAAAAAATGGAATCATGACAGAAAGATCATTCTAATTCCAACTTATTATAAGTCTGTATGGAATTGTTTACAATAAAGAAGGTGCTTGTTTCCAGTAAGAGCCTAGAGTTTTGTTAATGTCAATTTTCAGTACCGTGCTGACTTGGATGTACAACAGAGAAGAATTATAAAAAGCTTGTCTTTGGAGGGACACCACAGAGATCTGGAAGAGCTCTCTAAAAGATGTCCTAAAAATAGTCAGCCTAAGCTCTATAGGTTGTACCATTGTCTAATTATGCTTAAGTATTGACGTTTCTGAGTTTCCTAAACCTATTCTGAGTCCATTGCTTGATGGCCAGCAATTCTGAGTGTCTCAATAAACTGATGTGCAGGTCGCTGGAACAGTATTTGCAAAGGGAGTGGGAGTCAGGCAAACACCACTGGGCCAGAGACAAACTTCCACCATGGGAGAAGGCTGAGAATTCTGAGGGCAATATGAGGTCCCTTGGGTTTGCCCTTCAGTCCACCAGCAAGGGTCTATGGCAAGGAGAGAGAAATTGGAAATAAAAGTCTAAGGTCCTGTCTTGCTAAAAACATTCAAATCAGAACTCATTAGGAACTGTCTAATGTTTTATTTGATTGTTTATTTTATATTAAGATAAGTAATTTTAATTATTTATTGTGATAACATTTCCACAGAGAGAAGAAAAGCATTATCTCCAAAAGTGTTCCTGGAATAATTGAAATTATGGAAAAATGGCGATGGGCCCCAAAACTCCACTACATCAGCTAAAGAACACCACAGGCCCCAGCAGAAGTGGAAAAGATACGCAGGCTGGATATGGATTCTGACAGAATTGGCAGTACACAAGGGAATTAAAGATATTCAGTAGAGGGGGCAACAGTACCCAGAGGCCATTAAGTGACCACTATGTGGGCTTGTTCATTAACACAACTGAAAAGTCTTGAGGACTTTAGGAGTGACTAATTGGGTAAGAAAAAGGACTTCACCAGAGATAGATCTCCTCAATCGGCAGATTGACACAAAAGCTACACAGCGCATGTTATTACTATTAATATTATTAACATCCATATATAAGGTTAGGTAGGTGTAGTTAGGGAACATGAATTATGTAGAACTCCAAAGCAAGTTTCCATAATTTTCCTCAGAGTTCCAAAAACTCTTAACCTGAGTCCAGGACCCATAAACAATCTAGATAATATTTAGGGAATGTTCATCTTTTTGTAAGAAAACTCACGTTTGCAAAATTCTGTGTATGTGTCTTTATGGATATGTCTTCAAATAAAAATGTTCATTTTTTAAATCACATTATTAAATGGGAATGTAACTCCCAAAATGTTAAGAACCTTTAATATTTCCTGCACCATCCCAAATAGATATTTTATTTCTTAGGACCTAGAGGAGATAGAAAATAATTTTGATTTTGTTTGGGGATCGGTGTTAGTCCACTCTGAGAGCTTTGGACTTGTTTTCAACAATCAATAATCAAGGATATGTTTGATCTTCAGAGTATTTGCCCCTGCAACGCCAGAAACTCCCATCTAGGTAATGGGGTCATATATTTCTCTCCTCTGTCCCCAACTTGCAATATAGAGCTATGTTCAGTCTACCCAAAATAATCTCAAAGATTCCAAAAGACAACCAATGGAAATTGCTAGAATATTAGCCATTTACATATTATTAGCCTTTCATAAGAATTTTTCTCCCACTGAAAATAGTGGAAACAAGGGCTGAGTGAAAATCAGCCTCTGTATACTTACTGAGAAGCATGGTCTAGATGAGGAGATAAGATACTGGGCATGCTCTGATGGACATTCCTTATTGGCAAGGATTCAGAATGGGATTTTTTAAAATTATTTTTAATTTGATTTTAGGTTCTGGGGTACATGTGCAGGTCATGCAGGGTTGTTACATAGGTGCATACTATATCCAGCATCTCTCCCCATGTTATCCCTTCCCACCCTTCCCACCACTCAGTGTCCCTCCACTACACCCACAACTGCCCCCAGTGTGTGATGCTCCTCTCCCTGAGTCCTCGTGTTCTCATTGTTCAACACCCACCTAAGAGTGAGAACATGTGGTGTTTGATTTTCTGTTCTTGTGTCAGTTTGCTGAGAATGATGGTTTCCAGATTCATCCAAGTCCCTATAAAGGACACAAATTCATCGTTTTTCATGGCTGCATAGTATTCCATGGTGTATATGTGCCACATTTTCTTTGTCCAGTCTATTGTTGATGGGCATCTGGGTTGGTTCCAGGTCTTTGCTATTGTACACAGGGCTGCAATGAACATATGTGTGCATGTGTCTTTACAGTAGAACAATTCATAGTTCTTTGGGTAAATATCCAGTAATGGGATTGCTGGGTCAAATGGAATTTCTATTTCTAGATCCTTGAGAAATTGACACAGTGTCTTCCACAATGGTTGAACTAATTTACACTCCCACCAACTGTGAAAGTGTTCCTATTTCTCCACATCCTCTCCAGCATCTGTTGTCTCCAGATTTTTTAATGATCGCCATTCTAACTGGAGTAAGATGGTATCTCACTGTGGTTTTGATTTTCATTTCTCTCATGACTAGTGATGATCAGCATTTTTTTCATGTTTGTTGGCCTCATATATGTCTTCTTCTGAAAAGTGTCTGTTCATATCCTTCGCCGACTTTTGAATGGGGTTGTTTGTTTTTTCTTGTATATCTGTTTTAGTTCTTTGTAGATTCTGGATATTAGCCCTTTGTCAGATGGGTAGACTGCAAAAATTTTTTCCCATTCTGTTTGTTGCCAGTTCACTCTAATGATGGTTTCTCTTGTGGTACAGAAGTTCTGAATTTAAATTAGATCCCATTTGTCTATCTTGGCTTTTGTTGCCATTATTTTTGGTGTTTTAGTCATGAAGGCCTTGCCTATGCCTATGTCCTGAATGATTTTGCCTACATTTTCTTCTAGTGTTTTTATGGTGTTAGATTTTATGTTTAAATCTTTAATCCATCTGGAGTTAATTTTAGTGTAAGGTGACAGGAAGGGGTCCAGTTTCTGCTTTCTGCACATTGCTAGCCAGTTTTCCCAACACCATTTATTAAACATGGAGTCCTTTCCTCATTGCTTATTTTTGTCAGGTTTGTCAAAGATCAGATGGTTGTAGATGTGTGGCGTTGTTTCTGAGGCCTCTGTTCTGTTCCATTGGTTTATGTCTCTGTTTTGGTACCAGTACCATGCTGTATTGTACTGTAGCCTTGTAGTATAGTTTGAAGTCCGGCTGTGTGATGCCTCTGGCTTTGTTATTTTGGCTTTAGATTTTCTTGGCTATGTGGGCTCTCTTGTGATTCCATATGAAGTTTAAGGTGTTTTTTTCCAGTTCTGTGAAGAAGGTCGTTGGTAGCCTGATGGGGATAGCGTTGAATCTATAAATCACTTTGGGCAGTATGGCCATTTTCACGATATTGATTCCTCCTAACCATGAGCATGGAGTGCTTTTCCATGTGTTTGTGTACTCTCTTATTTCTTTGAGCAGTGGTTTGTAGTTCTCCTTGAAAAGATCCTTTACATCCTTTGTTAGTTGTATTCCTAGGTATTTAATTCTCTTTGTAGCAACTGTGAATGGGAGTTCTCTCTTGATTTGGCTCTCTGTTTGTCTATTGGCATATAGGAATGCCTGTGATTACTGCACATTGATTTTGTATCCTGAGACTTTGCTGAAGTTGTGTATCAGTTTGAAAAGATTTTGTGCTGAGACAATGGGGTCTTCTAACTATACAATCATGTTGTCTGCAAATAGAGACAGTTTGACTTCCTCCTTTCCTAGTTGAATAGCCTTTATTTCTTTTTCTTGCCTGATTGCTCTGGCTAGAACTTCCAATACTACATTGAATAGGAATGGTGAGAGAGGCTTTCCTTGTCTAGTGCCTGATTTCAAAGGGAATTCTCCCAGCTCTTACCTGTTCAGTATGATATCGGCTGTAGGTTTGTCATGAATAGCTTTTATCATTTTATGATATGTTCCATCAGTACCTAGTTTATTGAGAGTTTTTAGCATGAAAAGCTGTTTAATTTTGTTGAAGGCCTTCTCTGCATCTATTGAGATAATCATGTGGTTTTTGTCTTTGTTTCCTTTTATGTGATGGATTATGTTTATGGAATTGCATATGTTGAACCAGCTTTGCATCCCTGGGATGAAGCCTACTTGATCGTGATGAATAAGTTTTTGATGTGCTGTTGCATTTGGTTTGCCAGTATTTTATTGAAGATTTTTGTGTCGATGTTCATCATGGATATTGGCCTGAAGTTTTCTTTTTTAGTTGAGTCTCTGCCTGGTATTGGTATCAGAATGATGTTGGTCTCATAAAATGAGTTAGGGAGGATCCCCTCTTTTTTATTGTTTGATACAGTTTCAGAAGGAATCGAACCATCTCCTCTTTTTATGTCTGGTACAATTCAGCTGTGAACCCATCTGTACCTGGACTTTTTTTGGTTGGTAGGCTATTGATTGCTGCCTGAACTTCAGCCCTTGTTGTTGGTCTATTCACGGTTTCAACTTCCTCCTGGTTTAGTCTTGGTAGAATACAAGTGTCCAGGAATTCATCCATTTCTTCCTGGTTTACTGATTTATATGCATAGAGCTGTTTGTAGTAATCTCTGATGGTAGTTTGTATTTCTGTGGGATCAGTGGTGACATCCCCTTTATCTTTTTCATTGCATCTATTTGATTCTTCTCTCTTTTTTTAATTAATCTGGCTAGTGGACTATTTTGTTGATCTTTTGAAAAAGCCAACTCCTGGATTTATGGATTTTTTTGAAGAGTTTTTTGCATCTCTATCTCCTTCAGTTCTGCTCTGATCTTAGTTATTTCTTGTCTTCTGTCAGCTTTTGAGTTTTTTTGATCATCCTTCTCTAGCTCTTTCAATTTTGATGAAAGTGTGTCAATTTTAGATCTTTCGTTGTTTCTCATGTTGCCATTTATTGCTCTAAATTCCCCTCTTGATACTGCTTTAAAGGTGTCCCAGAGATTCTGGTGTGTGTTGTCTTCATTCTGATTGGTTTTGAAGAACATCTTTATTTCTGCCTTCATTTCATTGTTTATCCAGTCGACACTCAGAAGCAAGTTGTTCAGTTTCCAAGTAGTTTTGCAGATTTGATTGTGTTTCTGAATCCTGAGTTCTAATCTGATAGCACTGTGGTCTGATAGATTGTTATGATTTCTGTTCTTTTGCATTTGCTGAGGAGTGATTTGCTTCCAATGATGTGGTCAGTTTTAGAGTAAGTGCAATGTGGTGCTGAGAAAAATGTATATTCTGTGAATTTGGGTTGGGGCATTCTGTATTTGTCTATTAGGTCTGCTTGATCCAGCTCTGCATTCAAATCCTGGATGTCCTTGTTAAATTTCTGTCTTGTTAATCTGTCTAATATTGACAGTGGAGTGTTAAAGTCTCCCACTATTATTGTGTGGGAGTCTAAATCTCATTTTAGGTCATTAAGAACTTGCTTTATGTCTCTGTGTGCTCCTGTGTTGGGTAAGTATATATTTAGGATAGTTAGCTCTTTTTGGATTGATCCTTTTACCACTATGTAATACCCTTTTTGTCTCTTTTGATTTTTGTTGGTTTGAAGTCCATTTTATCAGAGACTAGGATTGCAACCCCTGCTTTTATGTATTCTCCATTTGCTTGGTAACTGTTCTTCCATCCCCTTATTTTGAGTCTATATGTGTCTTTGTATGTAAAATGGGTTTCCTGAATACAGCACACCTATGGGTCTTGACTTTTTATCCAGTTTGTTAGTCTGTATCTTTTGACTGGGGTGTTTAGGCTACTTACATTCAATGTTAATATTGTTATGTGTGAATTTGATCCTGCCATTTTGTTACTGGCTGGTTTTCTTGCCCATTAGTTGACTCATTTTCTTCATTGCATGTTTGGTCTTTGCCATTTGGTGTGCTTTTTCAGTGGCTGGTACTTTTTCCTTTCCATGCTTAGTGTTTCTTCCAGGAGCTCTTGTAGGGCAGGCCTGCTGATGACATAATCTCTCAGTAATTGCTTGTCCATAAAGGATTTTATTTCTCCTTCACTTATAAAGGTTAGTTTGGCTGGATATGAGATTCTGGGTTGAAAGTTCTTTTCTTTAAGGATGTTGAATATTGGCCCCCACTCTCTTCTGGCTTGTAGGGTTTCTGCCAAGACATCTGCTATGAGCCTGATTGGCTTCCTTCTGTGGGTGACCTGACCTTTCTCTCTGGCTGCACTTAACACTGTTTCCTTCATTTCTACCCTGGTGAATCTGACAATTATGTGCCTTGGGGTTGCTCTTCTTGAGAAATATCTTTGTGGAGTTCCCTGTATTTCTTGGATTTGATTGTTGGACTGCCTTACTAGGCTTGGGAAGTTCTCCTGGATAATATCCTGGAGCATGTTTTCCAGCTTGGATTCATTCTCTCCGTCATATTCAGGTACACTGATAAAGCATAGATTAGGTCTTTTCACATAATCCCATATTTCTTGGAGGCTTTGTTCATTTCTTTTCACTCTTTTTTCTTGTCTTGCCTTCTCTTTTTATTTCATTGAGTCGATCTTCAATCTCTGATATCCTTTCTTCTGCTTGATCAATTCAGCTATTAAAACTTGTGCTTGCTTCATGTAGTTCTCATGCTGTGCTTTTCAACTCCATCAAGTCGTTTATGTTCTTCGCTAATCTGATTATTCTAGTTAGCATTTCATCTAACATTTTTTCAAGGTTTTTGGTTTCTTTGCATTATGTTAGAACATGTTCCTTTAGCTCAGAAAAGTTTGTTGTTATCCACCTTCTGAAGCCTGTTTCTGTCAATTTGTCACATTCTTTCTCAGTCATGTTGTGTTCCCATGTTATTGAGGAGTTGTGATCCCTTGAAGGAGAAGAGGTGTTCTGGTCTTTGATTGTTTCATCTTTTTGTGCTTTTTTTTTTTTTTCCATCTTCATGGATTTACCTGGCTGTGTTCTCAGGGAGCAAGCTGTCTGACGAGGTCACTTGTCTGCCTGTTGAGGCACTATTGGGTTTCTATGGACTCCTTCAGGTTGCTAGGTAAGCTTCTTGTGTCTTTTTTGTGTACACTGGGAGGTTAGGCCTGACTCTTCTCCTAACCTGGAGGCACTGCTGAGTGGTCAAGAACACCATCCCACTACTATATAGGCTTCCTGTGTTTTTTGTTAAAACATGAAGCCTAGTTCCACCCCTTTAATGGAGTATTATGTCTTCCCTCCACAGGGCTGGATCATTCAGGGTTCAGATCAGACTTTGGCACTGGCTGCATAATCTGCTAGAGTTAGTGCTTCAGACCTCTGGGGTTTGTGGGGGAGGGTAAGGACCTGCCCAGCCGCACCACCTGTCTCCCTGCTTTCAGATCCCTCTCTCAGGTCATGGGGGAGGGGTCTGCCCAGCTGCTCCATCTGTCTTCCCACCTTCAGCTCCCTCTCTCTCCGGGGAGGGGGAGGGTTGATAGCTCTGTCCACAGGCTCTCCCAGTTGGCTTATGGGCTTATGCATTTGCTTAGATCTGTGCACCAATCCGGGACACCGTCCTGGATTATTATTCAACCCTGTGCTTGTAATACCCGGCTCTTGACTGGCAAGCATCCCCTGTTCTGTGTATTGCTGAGGCTTTGGGGGAAGTGCTGTACCTGGACCACAGTGCCAGATGGGGAGCCTCTGACTCACCAGTCAGATGCACTTTCTGGGTGAAGCAGCACCCCTCCCCGCCTTGGTTTGCCCTGACTGGGCTTTGCTCACCATCAGACCAGGCCCATTGAAATGCACCTGGTACCTTGGTTGGAGCTAGGAGATCTCTGGATTTCTGCATCTCTCTCGCTGGGTGTTCTGCACTGGAGTTGTGTCTATTTGGCCATCTTGACCAGGATCAGGATTTTTCAGATTTGTGGTCACAGCATTTTCAGCTGATATCAGAGAAGCATCCATGTTCTTATTGAAATGTATAGGTATAATCTACGTGCCTTTGAATGAAAAAGAAAAGAAAAAAGGCATACGGGCATGGTTAAACAGATAAAAAACAGACTTATTTATCTTTTTTCTAATTACCATATTCTAGCTCTCTTCAGCATTCAGTTGGACTATTTTATAAAGATAAATGCAATCAAATACTTAAGAATTGTCAGTTGGTGATTTTCACCTAGCATCATTGACCTTGTAGGTATTTCCACTCTGTTGGGATAATTACTAGGAGAACAAATTTTAAATGTAGGTCATTGCTACTGTAAGCAAAATTCACTGCAAAAGCAGTTCTGAGACAGATTGCCTAAGGAATCCCCAAGATCCCTGAGGTCTTTCCATTGTGTTAACTAGTCAAAATTTGAACATGAGCATTAAATCAAAAATTTAAGTTTCTACTTAAATTTTTTAAGTCCTTAAATTTAAGGACTACTTTCCTCAGAACTTTAAACAGTGCCTTAGAGGTAAGGACCCCATGACTAAAATACCAAAACAATGGAAACAAAAGCCAAAATAGACAAATGGGATTTAATTAAATTTAAGAGCTTCTGCATAGGGAAAAAAATAAACCTATCATTAGAGTGAACTGGCAATCAACAAAATGGGAAAAAAAAATTTGCAATCTACCGATCTGACAAAGGGCTAATAACCAGACTCTACAAAGAACTTGAACAAATTTACAAGAAAAAAACAACCCCATCAAAAAGTGGGCAAAGGATATGACCAGATACTTTTCAAAATAAGACATTTATGCAGCTAACAAACATATGAGAAAATGCTCACCATCACTTGTCATTAGAGAAATGCAAATCTAAAGTACATTGCGATACCACCTCATACCAGTTAGAATGGCAATCATTAAAAAATCAGGAGGCAACAGATGCTGGAGAGGATGTGGAGAAATAGGAAAGCTTTTACACTCTTGGTGGGAGTGTAAATTAGTTCAGCCATTGTGGAAGACAATGTGGTGATTCCTTAGGAATCTAGAATGAGAAATTCCATTTGACCCAGCAATCCCATTACTGGGTATATACCCAAAGGATTATAGATCATTCTATTATAAAGACACATGCACAGGTATGTTTATTGTGGCACTGTTTACAATAGCAAAAGCTTGGAACCAACCCAAATGTCCATCAGTGATAGACTGGATAAAGAAAATGTGTCTCATATACACCATGAAATACTATGCAGCCATAAAAAGGATGAGTTCATGTCCTTTGCAGGGACATGGATGAATCTGGAAACCATCATTCTCAGCAAACTGACACAAGAACAGAAAACCAAACACCACATATTCTCACTAATAACTGGGTGTTGAATAATGAGAACACATGGAAAAAGGGAGGGTAACATCACACACTGGGGCCTGTTGGAGGGTAGGGAGGTTAGGGGAGGGATAGCAGGGTGTGGAAGGATTAGGGAGGGATAACATTAGGAGAAATATCTCATGTACATGATGGAGTATGGATGCAGCAAACCGCCATGGCACGTGTGTACCTATGTAACAAACCTGCACTATCCGCACACGTACCCCAGAACTTAAAAATACACACACACACATATACACACACACACACATAATGAAATGAATTTCACTATGCACACTAAAAGCTACATCAGAGATGATAATAAAAGCCTAATCTCTTTAAAACAGGAAAAATAGAATTGGTCACCTCAGAAATTACCCTGTGATCTCTGGTTTTGGGATAATCCAACCAAGTTTTGTGAATGTAGACACCTAACCACTAGCAATAAGAAAATCTCAAGATATAACTGAACAGTTTCAGAAATTTAAGTCAAAATTAATCAATCTATATAATTTTCACTAAAGGAAGAAGAAAAAATTCTCTGAAGATCACACTTTTTTATAAGGCTATAAGTTTAAGCCAGCAGTATAATTAGAAAAAAATCTTTATTAAATGGCTGGAAATTATTCTTAAATTAAAACATTCACAGCCTTGAGCTATAATTAGGGTAAAGGTAAAGGGGAGATTCACTAAGCAATCCTGGCTGCTTCTGACTGCTCCTTGGATGCAGTCTTTGCTAATTTATTACCTTGTTTCCACCGTTAAGTATGGGGCTCCCTGAGGCTTGATAATGACTCTTTTTCTTCTTCACCTTTCCTTCTATATTATTCATTGCCTTATATGATTTTAATAATTCAGATGGAGATTGAGCTAACATTGGTTGATACCTTCTGAATGCTAAACTCTGTGCTAGGCATTTTTGAAGTTAACTGTGAACATTATATGCCTAGTTTCCTTTATTATTCCTTTCAAATGAATAATAGTTCCACATGACTTTCTAGGCTTTATCAAAAAACAATGCAGATGTGCTTCAGTAGGAAGATAACTGAAAGTGAAAGGGTAGGGTTCTTGCCCCAGCTCTGTCACTGATGAGCTATATAGTCAGCAGTGCATTACTAGATCTCTCCCAGAGTTAGTAAAATAAAGATATTGAACTAGATCAAGAGTTGCAAACTGGTTGCCCACTGGACAAATCCAACATGCAGACATATTTGCTCAGCCTTCATAATGATTTAAAAATCTGGAAGATTAAGTAAACTTCTGTCTTACAAAAGTAGAATATCTAAGCCTGATTTATTTGATGGCAATAATTGAATGCAGCCAAGCAGCAGCTGTTGCCCCTTTAGGCAAGGCCTGTACTCTCCTGTGACTTACAATCCCCAACACAGGCTATTGTATTATAAGTGTTCCCCTTTATTTATTTTATAGGATTTACTTCTTAATCTGATGGCCAACTCTAGCACAAAAATACACTGGTTTTACTTCTAAATGTAGCTTATAAATTTACTATATTTCAGGATTCCTTCTCACGCTAGTTCAGGACCATAAGCATGTATTTGAAGTCTATCTCAAATTTTTCAGTATTAAATAAATTTATTTCTTTCATTAAGACACTCAAACCTTTCTAAATTCCATTTGAAAATTGTCATCATAGCTAAACCTCAAAGCAGTCAAAATCTTGTCTTTACTTCTCTCCATACTTTCAAATGATATAATACATGTTCTATATAGATACATCTATACAATCTATATAGACTATCATATTATGAATACATAATATGTATTATGTACTCTATATAATATGATACAAGCTATATAGATTGTATCATAATCTATAATACAATCATTGAATCATTAGAATATTTTACATTTAAATAAAAAGAAATATAAACTACTTCTGTAATGGAGACATTAGCTGCTTTACCAATATCCATTCACTCATTTTGTACCCAGAGGAACATTATATGTTATAATATTAAATATAGAATATATACATATATAAGCAAATGATGTAAACCCTTTCTCAGAAATTACAATTTTCATTGTTTTATACCTAGGTCATTATACCTAGAAATAAAATAATGAATATCTTAGAAAAGAATAAAGAATATCTTAGAAGAAGGAATATCTTAGAATATTCTTTCTAAGTCTCTTCATAACCAATTCCTACATTGAAAATAAGAACATTTATATTAGTACATCTCCTAAAGAGCAATCAAAAGTTTTAAAGATTGCTGTGACAGAGACTAAAAATGACTCTCCACGAGCCACTCACTCCTGCTTCCTTATTTACAAAACTCAGACTTTATATTGGGTGCCTATGCAAGCAACTAAAATCTACATGGCCCAGATGTTCATTTTTTAACTTTAATTTTTTAATTGATACATAATAGATGTAGATATTTTCAAGGTACATGTGATAATTTAATACATTAATGTAAAATGTGAAGATCAAATCAGTAAAACTAAGATACTCATCACCATAAAATTTGTCTTTATGCTACAAACAGTTGAATTATTTTCTTCTAGATATTTTGAAATACATAATAGATTGTTGTAAACTATCGTCACTCTACAGATCTATGAAACACTAGGTCTTATTTCTTCTACCAAACTGTATAGTTGTACCCATTACTCAAACTCTTTTTATTCTCTCCCCTCCCCGCACTCTTCTCACCCTCTGGTAACCACCAATCTACTCTTAATCTTCATGAACTCACTCTTCTAGCTCCCACATGTGAGTGAGAACATTTGATGCTTGTCTTTCTGTGTTTAGCTTATTTTACTTAACACAATGACCTTCAGTTCCATTTATGCTGCTGCAAATTACAGGATTTTATTCTTTTTATGGCTGAATAATATTTCATTGTATATACATTCCATTGTATATATGCACCATTGTATATTGTTTACTCATTTATCCATTGATGGACACTTAAGTTGACTCCATGTTTTGACTATAATAAACACAAGAGTACAGATACTGCTTCAATATGCTGATTTCTTTTCTTGAATATATACCCAGTGATAAAATTGCTGAAGTATATAGTAGTTCAATTTTTCCTTTTTTGAAAAACCTCCATTTCATAGTGGTTGTGCTAATTTACAAGTCTATCAATAGTGTATAAGGGTTCCGCTTTCTCCACAGCCTCAGTCTTTTTGATAAAAACCATTTTAACTGGGGTGAGATGATAAGTCATTGTTGTTTTGATTTGCATTTCTCTGATGATTAGTTATGTGGAGCATTTTTCATATACTTATTTGCCACTAATTTTTATAATTAGAGCAATAACAATAATAGCTGTAGTAATAGCTAATATTTATCAGTACTTACTATGGGCTTGGCAATTTTTCTAGATTCACGTGGTATATTATCACATTTAATTGTCACAACAAAGCTATGAAGAAGTTACTATTATCACTAGGTGGGGAAAACGAAGCAGCAAGACACAAGATACTTACTCAGGGCAAAGTCAGGATTTGGACCCAGTCCATCTGAACTCCAGCTACTACAGTCTTAATGGCAGTGCTTCTAATTTCTGAATTGTACAATTACTAGATCAGAGTAGAGCAGATTAACCATCAGTTAGTAGTAAGAAATTCCCCAAATACTAATATTTACTTTTGGGAAATAGAATTATGAATGATATATATTTTCTTATTTTTCTTATCTGTACTTTCTAATTTTTCTACAAGAAAAATGTAAACATACACAAAGAGAAAGCAGAAATATTAGTTTTTATGACACATTTTTTTCCATTTCTTTCCTAACTGTAAGAAAATAATTGTTCTAAAAATCACCCCTACTCCCACCTATATATCAATAGAAAGACCACTCAAAGAAAACAAACACATTTTAAATATCTGACACCTACTCTTAAAAACAAGAAAGTCCAAGTGATCCAAGATCATGCCATTGCACTCCAGCCTGGGCAACAGAGCAAAACTTCATCTCATAAAAACAAAGAAACAAACAAGCAACAACAAGAAAAAGAAAGTCCATCATCCCGGCATTTGGGATTCTCTTTTATGACAGAGAGCTAAAGGTGAGTGAGCAGCAGGCACAGTTTTAATCTGTCATGAGCCAGTCAAAACTTTATCTCCTATCAAAGTTATTTTATTTGTTTATTCATTCTAAAACTGAAATTGGGAAGTTTAGAAATTATACCAAAAGCAAACTGACACAAGAACAGAAAATCAAACACCGCATGTTCTCACTCATAGGCGGGTGTTGAACAATGAGAACACATGGACACAGGGAGGGGAGCATCACACACTGGGGTCTGTTGGGGGGAAATAAGGGAGGAACAGTAGGAGGTGGGGAGTTGGGGTGGGATAACATGGGGAGAAATGCCAGATATAGGTGATGTGGAGGAAGGCAGCAAACCACATTGCCATGTATGTACCTATGCAACAATCCTGCATGTTCTTCACATGTACCCCAAAACCTAAAATGCAATAAAAATATATATATATATGTCAAATGGATCAAAGCACCAGATGTTGTAGGCAGGATGACTAATCAAACAGCCTGGGTAATGTGCTCCATGCCCTGCTCAATGGGAAGTAATTATTATAACATTAATTTTGCAGTGTTTAAACAACCATTTCACTATATTTCTTGACTCTGAATAAAGTTTCTCAACATTTCTAATGCATCATTACATCTGCCTTGTATTTAGATAATGCACAGCATTTCTACCCATTAAAAAGTCCCTAGGCTCTTTCATCACCTTAATAAATCTAATTTGGCTTTATTTGCATAAAGCTTGATAAAAAGTGATTCATTCTTTTATGAATAACATGCCTTGAGTAAGAAAAACACCCTATCTCTCACTTGGCTAAAAGCAATTCCTCACAGACATGTAAGTGGAACCCCAAGCATAGTCACTAAAAGTGTATGGATTAAAATAAAATTTGTAGCACAAATGTCATTGTAGAATTACTATCTATACTATACTTTCCAAGGTTGCTGGGGGGTGGATATAGTAATAAGAAGACCATTTGCTGCACTTTGTTTCTTGTTCCTAAATATATAGCCTGAGGAATTATAATAGATAACAATATCATGTATAATAAACTCATATTTTTGCCTTCTGCTTCAATATCCACATTCACCCTCAATGCATAGTTAGAAACTCAGGACATTGTAACCCTTGCAGAAGTAAATGGACTGTTAAGTAATCTCAGGAAGAGATTAGCTAAGATGAAAAGCTCTGCTAAGGTATCAGATATGCCAGGAAACCACTTACAGAACTCAAACTCTGCTAAATTCTCTGGGGAACTTTTTTAAGCATTGAAAATAAATGGATCATGTTGGTGAACTATTATGCAGTGACATTGATTCTGCCTTTGGAACTTAGAGTTTTGATAATTGAAACTCAAAACCACTAAATAAGTGTCCTTGGAAATCAGAAGAAGAGAACATGAATTCCTAAAAGGGAAGAGAATATCAATGGAAGTCAATGTACCATACTCTGCATTTGCAAGAAATATGCTGATGTGATGATACAGGGATGAAAGCAACCCCTCATTTATTTATTTATATTTTTTACAGAATAAGGCATTGCAGAAACAGATTACAACAAATGTTTGACCTCTCCCTGATAAGTCAGTGACTCACTATCCAAGTCTATGTGACTATTCATTCCCCCAAATATAAGCTATCAGTTTTTATTTCTACAGTGGGAAAAATTTCACGTTTTATAAAATTTACTAAATGCAAGTTCAAAGTCTTGTATTTTAAAACTCTGACCTTTCCCCTCCTACACATTTTTCTCCCTTCCATTTCTCCCTTCCTTCCCACACTTCTTGAGCACTCTCATGGGCCTCTGTTTACAACACATTTCAGAGTCCCATTCTGGCTGCTCCCCTCCATCCCATCCTCACTGAACAATGAATGAATTCCAACACAATAGCAGGAATTGTAAAGGTTTTACTCAATTCTCTGGGACTTAGCCTCTGCTAGGCACGGGAGTTAAGGAGAGATTGCAAATTCTTAAACAATAAAAACTGTTATGGAGGGAGGAGCCTGTCTTCAAAACTAACCATCTAAATAACTAATTATGGAACCTTTAAAATATGAGGAGTCTAAGAATCATGAAAGTGATACAATTTTTTCTTTTTCCATGTGAGAAGAGCTAGAAATACTACCTATTCACTGTAGCTGACTACCCCTCCAACCCCAAGACTCTTTACCTTTCTGGAATGTGTGACTACAGACCCAATGGGTTACTTTTCTTTTCTTTTTCTTTCTTTCTTTCTTTCTTTTTTTTTTTTTTTTTTTAGTTAAGAGACAAGGCCTCGGCTGAGCTCACTGAATTCTCCACCTTCTGGGTTCAAGCAATTATCCTGCCTCTGCCTCCCAAGTAGCTGGGATTACAGGCACCTTCCATCATGCCCAGGTAATTTTGGTATTTTTAGTATAGGTCGAGTTTGACCATGTTGGCTAGGTTGGTCTTGAACTCCTGACCTCAGGTGATCCACCTGCCTCAGCCTCCCAAAGTCCTGGAATAATAAATGTGAGCCACCACACCCAGCCTGTTATCTAGCTTTTCAAAAACACTGCAAAAGCATTTTTTAAAATTATTTTTATTTTATTTAGTAGAGACAGTGCCTCACTATGTTGCTCAGTGTGGTTTTGAACTCCTGGGCTCAAATGAGTCTCCTGCCTTAGTCACTCAGGTAGCTGGGATTACAGGCACAAGCCACCATGCTCACTGTATTTTTTTTAAATTCCTGTCTTCATGCCTTTGGAAAGACATGGGTAGGTGGAGAGACAACTGAGGGATGAGGGAGGTGACTGAGCCAACACTGACTGTCTTTAACAATACACTAGCCATGGTGCGGGGCTCTCTGTAATGGGATCAAGGAAGAAAGAGTGATCAATACAGAAGTTTCCATAGATCAGAAGATCCAAGATCCACATCATCTTCTATAAGAACTTAATCTTGTCATTAAGAACTGGTGGCCAAGTGCCATGGCTCACGCCTATAATCCCAAGCACTTTGGGAGGCCAAGGCAGGAGAATCACATGAGGTCAGGAGTTCAAGATCAGCCTGGCCAACTTGGTGAAGCCCCATCTCTACTAAGAATACAAAAATTAGCTGGGCATGGTGGTGGGCACCTATAATCTCAGCTACTCAGGAAGTTGGGGTGAGAGAATTGCTTGAACCCAGGAGACAGTTAGCAGTGAGCTGAGATTGCACCATTGCACTCCAGCCTGGGTGACAGAGTAAGACTCTGTCTCAAAGAAAAAAAAAAAAAAAAGAACTCACTTCTCGCTTGATGAGAATATGCATTTTAAAGTGTTCAAAACATTGTAAGTAGTCACACCAATAAGATTGTCTTATTGTTGACACTACTCCTTAGCAAACCATTTAGAGAATTCATGCTTAAAGTTAACGTTACCATAACAAAAGCAGAAATAGTCCTCCACTGCCTTCCTGAGTATTTCCATTTCTCCCAAGTGGATCTGCATCCTGTTCACAGGGCAGGGAGGTTTCGTCTCACGCAACTCCTCTGCAATGCCTGCAAATGCATGATTGGCACTACGTCAGTATGCAAGCATTTGTACTGTACGCTTCCAAACTGTTTTTGGTATTAAAAGAAAAAAGGGAAAAAAAGTAAATAAATATAAAACAAGATATTTTAATTTAAACGAAAACAAGAAAAAAATTGTATTTTTAATAAATAGGTTAAAGAACCATAAAAAATTAAACATATAAAGAAATAGTAGTAGTTTAAGGAAATTATTCTTATTATTTTTAGAGACAGGGTCTCATCTGCACCCAGAGTGCAGTGGGATGATCAAAGCTCCCTGCAGCCTCAAATTTCTGGGCTCAAGTGATTCTCCCACCTCAGCCTCTCAAGTAGCTAGGCTTACAGGAGTGCACCAACTACACCTGGCTAACTTTTAATTTTTTTAAAAACATAGGATCTATGTTGCCCAGGCTGGCCTCTAACTCCTGTCCTCAACTGATCCTCCCATCTCAGCCTCCCAAAATGCTGGGATTATAGGTGTGAGGCACTGTACCTAGGCAAAAATTATCTTTTTTTTTTTTTTTTTTTGAGACAAAGTTTTGCTGTTGTTGCCCAGGCTGTATCGCAACGTCAAGATCTCGGCTCACTACAATCTCTGCCTCCCAGGTTCAAGCAATTCTACTGCCTCAGCCTCCTGAGTAGCTGAGAATACAGGCGCAGGCCACAACACCCAGCTAATTTTTGTATTTTTAGTAGACACGGGGTTTCACCATGTTGGCCAGGATGGTCTCAATCTCCTGACCTCGTGATCCACCCGCCTTGTCCTCCCAAAGTGCTGGGATTACAGGCATGAACCACTAGGCCCGGCCAAAACTGAAGATTTAAGGGAGTGAAGCATGAAGGTCACATGGGGTTATTTGTAAATATTCACAAAGTTCTCTTCAGATCATTTGGTTTGATTCCTTGCCCACTTGAATGTGGTGTGGCCACATGACTTTCATGGACTGACGATATCAGGGAAGTAACTTCACTTTGCCACACTCTCTATTCCTCCTCGGTGGCCACTGGGAAGGTTCCACATGTGACTGCCACAGCAGCCTGGTTTCCAGATTGCAGACAATGTGAAACAGACTCACAGCCAATGCACAACAGACTTTTAGTGCAACCAACAAATAAGTCCTTACTCCTTTAATACTCCAAACTCTGGTGTCTTTTGCAATCACAGCACACACTAGTCAGTCTGTACCATCACAGAATGTTGAAAGAAATTCTAAAAATGCAACTATCTATCAAAATTCTTTGAAGACACTTGAGGATACCTTAGAGTTACAATCTTTCTGAGAACATTAGTTATGCTGAACCAGTAGGATGCAAATTCTTAAAGTTAAAAATTTTTTATGAATCTGTATATTTCTATTTTTATTAAACAGAATGGTAGGGGGAAGGGAGGGATAGGTAGAGATTTGGTTGGTTGCTTGTTTGTTGAGATGGAGTATCATTCTGTCATCCAGGCTGGAGTGCAGTGGCACAATCTCAGCTCACTGCAAACTCTGCCTCCTGGATTCAAATGATTCACCTGCCTCAACCTCCTGAGTAGTTGGGATTACAGGCATAAGCCACCACATCTGACTAATTTTTGTATTTTAGGTAGAGATGGGTTTATGTCATGTTGGCCAGGCTGGTCTCGAGATCTCAAGTGATCTGCCCAGCTCAGACTCCGAAAGTGCTGGGATTACAGGTGTGAGCTGCCACACCTAGGCTGTTTTTTTTTTTTTTTTTTTTTTTTGAGACAGGGTCTTGCTCTGTCACCCAGGCTAAAGTGTCATTACAGCTCACTGTAGCCTCGACCTTCTGGGCTCAGTTGATCGTCCCATCTCTGTCCCCAGGTGTCTGGGACTACAGCTGCATGCCACCACACTTGGCTAATTTTTGCATTTTTTGTAGAGATGGGGTGTCACTATGTTGCCCAGGCTGATTTCCCACTCCTGAGCTCAAGCAATCTTGACGCTTCCACCTCCCACAGTGCTGGGATTACAGGCATGAGCCACCACCTTGGCCAATATTGTTTTACATAGCAAAGACTCTGTTCTGGCAACAGAGATGGAGTCCAAAAAAGGAGCCTCAATCACCTCTCTGCTTTTTGACTAAGATCAAGAGTAGAAAAAGCAGCAACCAGCCAGGAGATGCATAGGTCCTAAGAAAGTTGTTTCTTGAGCATTCTAGATTCCACAATTATTACTTGGTATACTCACCAAGCAAATGCACATCAAAGAATATGTAAAGGCAAAGTTGTGTTATGTTTCCTTTCACCAGAAGACTCCCTTAGATCATGCTCTATCCTTATTATTTTGGAAGCTCAGAGAATTTCCATTCATAGTTTTATCTTGTCTTTAGCATCCTCTGGAGAGAAAAGGATGTCTCATTTTACAACTTAGCAAGTTGTCCAAGCAAAGCTAGAACATACACCAGGAAAATTTTTGCCTAGGGCTATTTCCACTTCTTTACACCTTAAATTGCCATTGATCTATGATGTCATCACATTCAACGTGTATTAAAAAATGGGGGCCAGGTTCGGTGGCTCACACCTGTAATTCCAACACTTTGGGAGGCCAAGGCCAGTGAATTGCTTGAGGTCAGGAGTTCAAGAACAGCCTGCCTAACATGGTGAAACTCTGTCTCTACTAAAAATACAAAAATTAGCCAGGCATGGTGGTGGGTGCCTATAATCCCATCTACTTGGGAGACTGAGGCAGAAGAATTGCTTGAACGCAGGAGGCAGAGGTTGCAGTGAGCCAAGAGTGTGTCACTGCACTCCAGCCAGGGCAACAGAGCAAGACTCTGTCTAAAAAAAAAAAAAAAGGGAGATGCCACAGCAAGAGCCCACAGGGGCTCCAGGTGATAAAAGTGTTATGTCATTATCAGAACTTTCAGGACAGGCAGTGAGCCCTGCAGGAAAAGAAGCATCCCGGGGATGATGACCCACTTACCTTCTCTGGGCATCCTGCTCTCTGGAAATGGATGCATCCGTGTCACACTGAAAATTCACTGTTCTTTGCTTGTCTCGAGGTTAATTCCTGAGACGGTCCTTAGTTGAGACTACTCATGGAGTCTTTCCTACACCCTTCATTCGAGGGCAGCTCCCTCTCTTCTCTCCTCTTTCCCAGAAGGAAACTGCCATCAGGAGGTGGCATTAACAATGAACACCAGAGGGGGCACCGGGCCAGGCAGGTGACACCTGCTTAGGAAGCCCTCAATGTGCTGGTCCCCATGGGACCAAATGCCAGGAGAGCTGCGGGCTTTACTCAGGCACCTTGTCTATGAAGAATATATGAAATCAACTGCTTTTTTATTTTTATTTTTTGACATGGAGCCCTGCTCTGTTCCCCAGGCTGGAGTGCAGTGGCTCAATCTGGGCTCACTGCAATCTCTGCCTCCTGGGTTCAAGTGATTGTCCTGCCTTAGCCTCCCTAGTAGTTGGGATTACAGGCACCACCACCATGCCTGGCTACTTTTTTGTGTTTTTAGTAGGGATGGGGTTTTATCATGTTGGCCAGGCTGGTCTTGAACTCCTGACATCAAGTGTTCCACCTGCCTCAGCCTCCCAAAGCTTTGGGGTTACAGGCATAAGCCACTGTGCCTGGTCTACTTTTTTGCTTTTAAGATTAAGGGTATCACACTCACCCAGGCTGGAGTGCAGTAGTTTGATCATGGCTCACTGGAGCCTCCAACTCCTGGACTCAAGCCATCCTCCCCCCTCAGCCTCCTGAGTCACTGGAATTACAGCTGTGAGCCATTGCACCTGGCTCAATCAACTACTTGTTATGAACATTTCTTTCACTTCTGACCTTTTATGAATCCCCTCAATGTAAAATCCAAAGGAACCACATATTATGTAATTCCATTAATATTACATTTTTAGAATAGGGAAATCTATAGGAACTGAGGGTGGATTACTGGTTGTTTAGGGTTGATAGCTAAAGGGTAGAAATAAGGTTTCCTTTCAGAGTGATGAAAACATTCAAAAATTGAATGATGACTGTTGTACAGCTCTGTGAATGTATTTTAATAAATCACTGAACTGTACACTTTTTAAATTTTTTTTTTTGAGACTGGGTCTTGCTCTCGTCTCCCAGGCTGGAATGCAGTGGCACAATCATGGGTCACTGCAACCTTTGCCTCCCAGTTTCAAGTTATTCTCCTGACTCAGCCTCCTGAGTAGCTGGGATTACAGGTGTGTACCACTATGCCCAGTTAATTTTTTGTATTTTTAGTACAGATGGGGTTTTGCCATGTAGGTCAGGCTGTTCTCAAACTCCTGACTTTAGGTGATCCACTCTCCTCAGCCTCCTGAAGTGCTGGAATTACAGGTGTGAGCAACCACACTCAGCCCAATTTTTAAATTTTTATTAATTTTTTCTGACAGGGTCTCAGTGCAGTGCCATGGTTATAGTTGGAGTGCAGTGGTGCAATCACTGCAGTCTTGACCTCCTGGGCTCAAACAACTCTTCTGCCTCAGTGTCCAGAGTAGCTAAGACCACAGGCACATACCACCATACCCACCTAATTTTTAATTGTTATAGAGAGGTCTCGCTATGTTGTCCATGCTGGTCTCAAACTCCTGGGCTTAAACTATCTTTTCACCTCAGCCTCCCAGAATGTTGGGATTACAGCCACTGTGTCCAACCTGAACTGTACACTTCAAATGGGTGAATTGTATATGTCAATTATATTTCAATAAAATGGTTTTTATGTTATTTATTTGTTTTTGAGACAGAGTCTTACTCTGTTGCCCAGGCTGGAATGCAGTAGTAAGATCTCATCTCACTGCAACCTCCACCTCCCAGATTCAAGCAATTCTCCTGCCTCAGTCTCCTGAGTAGCTGGGATTACAGGTTTGTGCCACCATGCCTGGCTAAGTTTTGTATTTTTAGTAGAGAAGGGGTTTTACCATGTTGTCAGGACAGTCTGAAACTCCTGACCTCAAGTGATCCCAGCTTCCCAAAGTGCTGGGATTACAGGTATAAACCGCCACACTCAGCCAAAGCAATTTTTAAAAATCAAATAAAGTCAGAGAGGTTGGATGAAAAAAAATAAAATTAACATGTACTGACCTACATTCTACACACTGATGCTTTTGTGATCATCTAATTTAAAACTCACACACCCTTCAAAGGAAATATTATTTTCCATGAAAGGACACAGAGAGTATGGAAGCCTGCTGGGGGGTGTACAGATGGTTTAAGGTGGCAACTGCAGTGGAGGAGCAGAAAGGCATACAGAAGAAAGACCCCAGGAGGAGAAAATAATGTAGGTGACCACATGTCCCAGGTAAGACAGTCCCAACCCATGCCCATTCTGCCAGTGAAATTATTAACAGTGCTCCCTTCATTCTAAAGTGCCTGAAAAATGAATTATAAAATATTTATATATGAATTGTTGTGTGAAATGCACACACACACACACACACACACACACACACACACATTACTAGAATCAAGGCATCCTTTGTCCTTAAAACAACCTCCAAGCTCAGAGAGGTCTCTCCCTGATGCCAACCAAAAGGAGATCAAAACACTGATTTCTGAACTCAATGCTTAGGTCTGAATATTTTATTTAGCACGAAGAAAAATGGTCAAAACAATAATGCACTCTGTTTCCTTTGAAACAAAAACTTTTTAAATAAAAATTCTTTTTTTTTTTTTTTTTTT